>NCQT01086792.1:14289-25843 GCA_002740465.1 Stenocereus thurberi | reverse complement strand
TAGGGGAGCTTATGGTCGCATTAGAGTCGATACATCACTTAATCGTCGAATTGTGAAATATGCATGATCTGTTGTGGGTTGGTTGTGTTGCATTATATATTTATGATATTCTTATAAAGGTGCAAAAGGGTGTAGATTCATGTTTATGATCATGTCATCTTACTTGCGTGTTCTCAGTAAGTAGAGATAATTAGTTCTCTATGAAGACCCTATGGTTGAACTTTTCATTAGCTAAGCTATTGTGATTATCTCATCTACTTATTATCCTTTCAACTACACACTCTGACCGAAAATCTTTTGTTTAGTTTATTGCAGTTCTAACATGAGACATAACCTTAGGAGCTCTTGAGTAATTCCTCTACTAACTCCCATGTTGCTTGCTGTATTATGCCCTGTAACTCACACGCTTGAGCAACTGTTTTGAAAATATATGCATGCAAATTAAGCACTTAGAAGACTTCCTTCCCCCATGAAAACTACTAGTCCCGGTGGGTGATCTCTACCCGAAACAATGTGCTTACAAGTAATATACTGAACCCCCACTGCCCATCAGCCTGCATTCTTGGCATGTCATTTTTTCTTCCAAGTTCTTTCTTGCTTGCTAATTGATAGCACCATGAATTACTCTCACTAATGCATAGGTTATAGCCTTGTAACAGTGATTGATATCGCTTATAATTATTAGTCTTTCAGATGTTGAGTTATCTTATGTCCTTACTACCTTGGTGTCCTTGCTACTTTGTTGTGATACGGAAGCCTTGGTTGACTGACTTGATTTTGAAATAATTCGATTTCTTCATGTTTCAGAATGAACTTGGTTAAGTTGAATGCCTTGATGTGACCTCGAGTTGTTATGTTTAAGTTGCCATACATGAAAATCCTTCAAATGTCCACTCGTGTTGATGCATAAGTGTAAAGTAATCGTTGCGATTCTAGCATTGCTTAAATAAAAATTTTAAAGATGATGTTCATTTAAAATAAGTTTGATATGGTTATCCATGCGAACTCATTTGCCCATCTTCAATGCGATTTGGCCTTGGCGCCTAAATAGAGTGAGTAGACGCTAGATGAGGACTGGCGAGGAGGAAACTGGATACCATAAGCTATTTTCTTTCGATTTAAAAGAAGTAGTGTCTGCAAAATGAAACCTTTTGGCAACCTACCGCATAGATCCTAGTTGTGTGCATACATTCTAGNNATGACCGAACTTAGGTTTAGAATTTCGATGACGAAATTCTTTTAAGGGGGGAAAAATGTAAGACCCGCCTCCTTTATTTTTAAGTTAACCTAACAATTTTACCTTCTACATTCTAAAATCGTATTTTTAGTAACTATATGAGTTAAATTATTATCGATGTGCCTATGTGAGTGATAATTTTATTAAAAAGAATATTTTTGTCGCCATTAATATTATTATTATTAATTTTGAAAATCTTTCAATGGTTCTTAGTATACATTAATATAGATTATTAACGTGTACTAAATTGATTAGGAATCCCAAGGTTGTTTACCTTAGAACTAGTTTCGAGATTTAATAAATCAAACCTTGATGTATTTGGGAACGAATAATTGATGAAGGGCCATGTTATCGATTTGAGTTTGGAACAAGACGTTCGAGATTGGACTAGCGATTCTAGTTGATTGAGTCATTAACCAAAACAACAACAAAAAAAAGAAAAAGCAAATAAGAGGCCAAAGGCCCTTTCTCTTTCACAGGAGGAGAGACCACGACAAGGGGGGTTCTTAACCCCAAGCCCGACACTTACTCACTAGGAGAGAGAACAGAGGGGACGATGGTTTGCCGCCGCCACGCCGGCGACTAGTCGGCCACTGTCACACCCCGCCGACTAGTCGGCCGTCGTCACACCCCGTCGGCCGTCCATGCCGTAACCACCATGAAAATAGAGAGAGATTGGGTGATACAGAGAGGGACCGTGAGACGAAGAGAGAGATTGAGGTCACGATAGTTCACGCCGGTGGTGGGGCACGATTCCGGCAACTGGGCACGGCTTTGGTGACCAGAGTGGCCGGTGTCAGCACCCCAGCAACTTGGGTGGCCGACTCGTACGCAGGCAGTAGTAGAAGCGGCAAGACGAGAGGGTCAGACTAGGGTTTGAAAACCACCGTGACCAACACCAACACCACGTATGTTTGGGATGCAAATTCAGCTTCAAATTAGCCCAAGAATCGGATGCTCTAGCTTAGAGTCAAGATGGGTGTTTCTCGCCTTCTAAGTATTAGTAGTTTTGAAATTATTTTAACCTTTAAGCTGCGATGCACGTTAAGTTTGGTTAGTTTTTGCCGGAAATTGACTTCGGATCATTAGATGTTAGTTTAGTTTATTAATACTAGAAAGTGGCTTTGAATCGATATATGTTAGTTTAGGTAATGCATGCTTAGAAGTAGCTTCAAAATAATATACGAATTCTTCGAAACAATGTCCGATAAGTTAACTAATTCATGCTTGAAAACAACTTCGAAATGAATTAAGAATGTCCATATTCGATGCATGCTAAGTGGCTTGGCTTGCATTTAAAAAGTAACCTTGGAAATGACCTAAGAATGTTTTGAATTGATACTTGTATAATTAGTTAATTCATGCCTAAATAGTAGTTTCGAAATGCTATGTGAGCATTTAAAATCAATGCTTGAATAGTGAGTTGGTTCGTGCCTAATTAGTAGCTTTGAATTAACATCTTAACACTTTAAATCGATGCTCATATAGTAATTGATCCATGCCTTGAATCGTATTATGTTTAAGTGACTTAATTAGGTTTGAATACTAACCTTGATGTAATAAATGAATGTCTAGAATCGTATTATGCTTAAATGTCTTAATTAGGCTTAAAATGTAACTTTGAAATAATGAACGAGCGCCCCGAATTGATACTTGTCTATTTAGTTGAATTATGTTTATGAAATAACTTTGGAAATAACATTTGAATGACGAAATGAGCATGTTTACGCCCCTTAACTGCAATACATGAATGTAATCGTGCTTCATGCTTAGTTAGTTTAACTTAGTTTACTAAACATCCGTTTCAAGTTAAGGCTGTATGAATGTCTATATATATGTGTGTGTGTATGGTTATAACCGTTGGATGTACCGCACTGCTAATTGTTAATCGTTTGTTCGGTAAGTTCAGCATTGGTAAGTTGCGTAAGTTTATGTATCGCTTCTCAGTATATCATAATGATTAGGATACTAGATTGTGAAATTGAAACCGAGATGGTAGTTGGATGGTTTGAGGTAGAACTATGAGTGGTTCGAGGACCTGTGGTCGGTTGATATGTGAGGAGCGAGTCTGGGATCTGGTTACCGCAATCGTGTGGATTGCGAGGCCGTATGTGGCTCATTCTGTTGTTGAAATGATTATGAAGTGCTTGAATGTATTATGTGCAAATCCCACCCCTTTTATGTTATTAAGATGCATTATGCGTGTGAAGGTGTTGTTTGGAAAAAGGATATTTCTCGTGTTTTAAAACAATAGTAGCCATGGCTATTGGCAATCAATGGCCTATTTTAGCTATAAGAACTTCGTTTTGGGAGTGAACTTGCTTGAATGGGGGAATCCCTAAAAAATTTGATTAAAAAGAAAGTGCAATGTATGAAAAAGGATTTCGTTGTGAGAGGCAACAAAATTATTAGTCGTTATGGCCCATACGCTTTTAGTTGGCTAAGATAATGTGCTTTGTACAATATGTTATGAGTGATGTTAGCCTAAGAGATAAGTCCTGGTACTAAGAGACCCTAGAAGACCTTGACGAAGGTAATGGTACGATATGTTATATGTAGCCGTCCTGGGAGTAACAGCTTAAGCATGAGCGTTGGGTCTCACTATGGGGTTGAGAATATGTCTCATCCAATCAGCCCCCTGTAATGAACTTATGCCAGATGTATTCTCCTAATAAGCAAAGAAAAGCAGCTTGCATTTTGCCAGTTTAAGTATTTCAGAAGAAAGAAAGTTTCAAGGACCATTAAGAGGCCAGTTGAATGAAATATGAAAAGTTATAAGGATCATTATGCGACCAATACGAAAGAGATTTTCTTTAATGAAAACGAGCCTCAAAGAGGCTAAGAAAAGAGTTTTTATGGGCCTCAAGAGGCTAAGCAAAGTGTTTTTAAGGCATGTTCTATGCTTTTCTTATGAATGAAATGTGAATGAGATTTCAAGTAAGGCCAAGTTAAGTGTTTTCACAAAAAGAAAGAAAGATGCTTGTGCATATCTTGTGATTCATATTCTAAGTGCAGTATGAATGAAACTCTAGGTAAAGCATGGTCATATTTCATAGCTAGGCAAGATACGAATATGAAAAGAGAGTCTTATGAGCATATTTCATGCATACCCTATGAATGAGATTTGAATGAGACTTAAAATTAGAGTGTGCCTTATGTGTATCATATGAATGAAATGCTAAGAAAAGCATGATTAGGAAAAGAGATAACCCTATGTGCACATCATATGAATGAGGTTTCATGCATAGTTTAGATGGAATGCTAAGAAGTTATATTATAAAAAGGAAGATCCCTATGCTTAGCCCTCAATGCTTGCTTACGTGCTTCACTGCTTGTTAGTAAAGGAACTTAGACATTCAGAGACCTAGAAATATGTTTGAGTGGTTAAAATGAAGTTTATGTTTAGTGATCCTTCCATAGGGGTTTTATGAATACCTAATATGATAGTAAAGTAGAAGACGTGATATGGGACTATTAAAGAAATTATTGCCTATAACGGTTTTGGTTTTAAGGGAGTCGGGGGACACTCACTGAGCGTGTGGTTGCTCATCCCACTACTCTTTTCCCCTTTTCCCCCAGGTTTTTTTGTGACAGGAAGAAGTTGAGTCAGCTATATCAAGATGGAATCTATTCTCACTTGCAAGGTGTCATGTGTGCCTACTTACGTCTTTAATGAAGTCATGTAAAGTATTCTTAGTTTGTAAACATTTGTAAACAATCATTCTAGTTCATGTAATGCAAATGGTAAGAAGGATGCTCTATATGGCCATAAGAGCCAACCATTTAATTAGTTAGATATCTTTACTTAAAATTAGATGTGTTTTGGGATGTAAACCCCAATACTCCGGTTGTGTGAATCGTTGCGTTGCATCTTTCATTTCTTCTTTATTAATGAACTATTCTGTTTGGTGTACTCCCAGCGAGTGCCTCGTTGAGTTATGAACTCCAGCGTGTGGCTGTTGAGCTTCTTTTAAATGTTTTATGCTTCCGTTGATTTACAAGGGTTTAATGTAAGGCTTTTAGCCTGGAGCGGTCAATTTTTAGGGGAAATTATGTCCGTTTCGCCTCCGAATATAAATAGAAAGTTAAGAAAACGTGACACTTTCAGCTCTAGGGGCTGGGGGTGTTTCACATACCAAGGCTAGGAATGATGACAAAGCCACATATAATTGCGGCGTGTGTGTTAAAGGAATTGGCGAAGGTGATGAACTATCAGGGGATTATTATGGAATACTTTCTGAAATTATTCGTGTTGAATTTACGGGTGAACCAATTAAAAAATGCGTATTTTTTAATTGTGAGTGGTTTGACCCGAATGTTCCTCAGGATCTACGTTATCCTAAATTTACCCCATATCCCGAGGTTAATCATAACCGACTTTATAGAAAGTTTAACCCATTTATATTTGCTGATACTGCAACCCAAGTGGTATACCTTAAGTATCCTAAGGAGACACCAGGAAAAGCGAATTTGTGGATAGCTATACTGAACAAACCTCACAGTGCCCCTAAAGATAAGGATAATTTAGAACTTACCTATCAATAGTTAGGAATGACAACCATGAATGTGGATAACGTAATAGTCACAACATTAGTCGATCAAACTCCACAAGCTAATGATGTTGATGGACATGATTGGGGTGATGATCATAATGGGGATAGTGAATATGATGATGATTATGAAGAGGATGAAGAAGGTGAATGAGAGGATGAAGCTGAAGACACTGATGATGATGATGAAGGAGATATGACATTGCAAAGTGATGATGACGACAATGACAATGCATCCCACAATGGTTGATTTAATCTTTTGGTTGTATAGATCTTTATGCATGTCTATGTACTTTTTTTTTTAATTGCAAGCTAGGAAAAATAATTGTATATCTGTACTGCAATTTTTCACTGACAATACTATGAATGTTTGCGCTTCGGTATTTTGTGTCTATTTTGTTCTTATTTGTTAGATGTATGGAGTAAATGGTAGACATGGTCGAGGTTGAATGGTTAGGAGTGGTGCGGATAGAGGAGCACCACAACTGACCCCACAGAATGATCCTGCTGAAAACTATAAAACGGACACCTTTAGTGGATATTTGGAGGTTTCCTTGACCCAACTCAGCCGTTCAGAAATTATTTTGATAGCATGAATGAGCAACCATATATACAACCACCTTTTTTTGGTGTGGGTATACAGTCACCTATCCAACCCAATAATCCTTACATCGGTGGCACTTCAGCTACCCTATTAGTTTATCAACAGTTTGGCACTGTTAGCCCACATTACAACAGTAATCAGATTGTTGGTCAGCCTAAATTGCCAAGCCACTTAGTCCACAATGAAGGGATCTAAAATGAAGGGGCAGGAAGAGATAGACAAAATCCTACTCCTGATAGTGAAGCTGGAAGCACAAATAATAAGATATATTTGCAACCTGAATGTGATAAGTAAATTCATTATAAATTTTCTTCTTTAGTAATCATATTGTTTTAATGGCTACGGTAATTAATTTTAACGCTTTTTTTTTGTTCTTAGTTTTGTTCATTATCAGGGCGTAGTTCAAAAAATTGTTGAAAGCTTTGCAGGTAAGTATCCACATCCTTGGACCACGTAAGCGGGAAGTTCCACAATCTCAGCGAGATATATGATTTAATGAGTTCAAGGTTAGTTTTCTGTACAATGAATTTGAATGTCGTCATTAGATTGTTTGAGATGCTTACTAATATACTTCAACTTATTTATAGAAACACTACTACTGGCATCCAAACAATGAAATTCAGATACAGCGTAACTTTGAGTACGAGATGTAATTCGACTTAGGGACATTCTTGGATATGCCAGAAAGTATAACAAAAAGGCAAGGTGGTTACCACCTAGTGCTTGGAATGAGATGCTCAAACATTGGAGTGAAGATGACAAGTCTAAGAAATTGAGTCAACAAAATAAAAAAAAATAGATTGAGTGATGCAGAAGGCTTTGGTCCTTCATTACACACATGTGACTCAATTCTGATTAATGAAAGGAAGAGACACCTGGTAATTAATGTGCTTATTAATTAGTGTATTTTTGATATACAATGTATGGTAAGGATTGGGGTTTTGGTCCTTCTTTACATTTGATCATTCTTTATATTTTATGTTTTATAGGCCAAAGCATTAGATACAGAACCCACATAGAAGAACTGTTTAAGGACACTCACTGCAAGCCTAAAGACAAAGTTTTCATTGACAAAAAATCTGCAAAAAAATATGTACGTTTGGCACATTTTATTCAGACATTATTCATATGTTATAATTGTCGCCTTAGTATATAATAGTTTTATTTTTGACAACTTTCAGGAGGATCGCCACAAGAAATGGAGGAGTACACTCAAACTACAACTCAAGGGGGTCCAACTACCCCCATGACCCCAGAAGAGTTTTGGATTAAAGAAAATCTAGATAAAAAAGATTGTGTATACGGTTTTGGCACGGAGGGGGTCAAGTTGAAGAAATCAGCTACAATTGCAGCTGCACGCCACTCATCAGCTAAGCACTTTGATCCAAGAGAGCAAGCGCAACTCTTCAACCAGAGCATTACCAAGCAAGCAGATGCTATAAGTCAAATTGCCAAGAAACAGGGGAAGACAGAGCGAGTTATGAAAAAAGTTTTAAGATTTCTTAAAGGACAAAGTATAGGTTCTTCCAGCCAAGTCAACTTGAACACTGATGATGAGAGGACTCCCAGAATGATAATGATGATCTCACAAATTTATCTGATTCTGATTAATTTATATGATCTGCCTACAGGTCCAAAACAATTGTAGATGTTATGATTAATTTTTAATTTAACATATTTAATTTTCAGACACAAAAATTTGTATTTGGTAACTATTACATATGTTGTTTGTGGTGATCGTGTTATATTTAAGCAGTATGCAAATCTTTTATTTTAGGAGCCAAAATTTCTTTTGGAGGGAGGAGGGATTTCCGTCGAAATTTTCGACAGAGTTTTTCGTCGGAAATTCCCACGGAAATCCCCTCTCTGCTGCAAAATACCTGCATGCCTCAAAACAGACCGACAGAATCTCCGACAGGGTTATTTCGTTGGAAATGGCATCGGACGCCATCGGAGAAAATTCTGCAACGAGGTAATTCCGGACTGGAGTTTTGGCGTCGTATTTTCCGTCGGAAATGCAATTTTTCGTCAGAATATCCAACTTTTCCCGTCGGTGATTACGTCGCAGTTCTGGAGTATTTTTCTAGTGAAAATAAGAGGGGATGATTTCATTATTGTACAAGTTTATGTTGACCATATGCTTTTCAGAGCTACTAATGATTCTCTATGCAAGAATTTTATAAACTCATGAGTAGGGAATTTGAGACGAGCATGGTAGGAGAACTCACGTTCTTCCTTGGTCTACAAATCAAACAGCTCAAAGAAGATATTTTTGTAAGCCAAATTAAGTATGTAAGTGAGTTATTAAAGAAGTACAAAATGGACAATGCTACACCTGCTAGTACTCCCATGATATCAAGTGCAAAGCTTAATCAAGATCTTGATGGTAAGCTCATAAACGAGAAAACATATCGTGGTATGATTGATTCCTTATTGTATTTAACTGCTAGTTACCCGAATATTATGTTTAGTATATGCTTGTATGCTCGATTTCAATCATCTCCCAAAGAATCTCATCTTACCGCCGTAAAACGTATCTTTAGATACTTGGCTGGTACAAAAAATTTCGGACTGTGGTACCGTAAAGGGGGAGACTTTTTTCTCATTGGATATTCTGATGCCGATTATGCAGGTTATAAGGTAGATAGAAAGAGCACATTGGGCACTTGTCAATTTCTTAGTAAATCACTTATTTTATGGCACTCCAAGAAGCAAAATTCAATTACATTATCAACGGTGGAAGCTGAGTACATTGCCGCATGAGCATGTTGTGCCCAACTCCTATGGATTATACAACAATTGCGTGACTTAGAAATTCATCTCAAGAATGTTCCTATCCATTGTGGCAACATGAGTGCCATTAACATAATAAAAAATCCAGTCCAACACTCTGGAACAAAGCACATTGTGGCACATCATCACTTCATTCGAGATCACGTTGAAAAAGGCGATGTGTCCTTAGAATTTGTTTCAGCAAACTTTTATGGATTATACAACAATTCCAATTGTTCCATGCAAATTTGGAGACAAAAATGGGTGCTAATAGTGTCGATTTTGTGAGCTTGGTGAAGTCTATGAAAATAAACCTTACTCGCCCAACCCTTGAAACTGTTTTTGGGCTAAAATTCACTCCCTCTACCCCTTCCAATTTGACCTGAAAGGCTGCTAAAGATTTGTGTCTCACCCACTTCGCTTGCCCCAAAAGGTCAAAACTGACAAACACCATAGCAGAACACTGATCACGTTCTATTTCCAAAGCCTCGTTTACTGCACTGTGTATTTGTTCGAGTTTTTTTACCCAAAAGACAATTCCAAAGAGGCCTACAATGAGGTTGCCCTTAAAGCCATCTATCAACTTATGAATGGTTACTGAGTGGATTATGCATCGATTATGCTCAATTATATGTATCGGGTAGCTAATATGAGTTGTCCCTCATCACTTCCCGATGGCAACCCGCTCACCCGCATCTTCACCTATTTCAAAGTCCTTTGGATCTCGAAGATTGTGTTCCCCAGCCAGTACCGGTTATTTCTACCAACCCCTGCGGTTTTATAAAATAACCACTCGAGGTTGTAAGTATGTCTCTAAGCTCACTCCTGACGATGCTACTGCTCTTAAATTCCATCTTCCAGAGAATTCCTCTTTAACTACTTGCGGATAGCCTTGAAAGTTTGCGAGAGGATAATGCCGAGTTGAGGACTGGAGTAGATCTCATACATACTGAAATGGGGTTGTTTAGCAGAAAATTGGATGACTTGATCCACATGCCTAGTTTGGTTCACCACAGTATTAAGCTCGTGGTCAACTTCAAGCTCTCTGATATGGACCATGTTACTAATGTTGTACATCACATTATCCAATCGACCTCTTCTAATCCTCACTTTATCTAGGTTTCAATTCTCTTCGCTTTCCACTTTAGTTTGTAAATGTTTTATTTTAATCATTTTGATCCCATGTGTATGAACCAATATGTTTTTTGCTGAACCCTTATTTTTTGATAAAAGTCAAACCGGGGGAACACTTTGGTATGGACTAGACTTGCTACTCAAATCATGGTATGGTGATGTTGGTAGGTGTTGTTAACCAGCTGAAGGATTTATAACTTTATTTTGGTCTAGAGATTGGGTCATGATTTTATAATATACCTTTCTCTAACTGTTTACGATTAATCAAGTTAAAATATTACCTTTTATCAAAAAAGGGGGTGATTTTTAACTCCTTAAAACCCTTGATTTAATTCTGAGTGAAAGACATATTTTAAATTTGATTAATTCATGTTTGTTTATATAATCTTTATGCATTAATTATTCTTGATTATATGATTCTAATCAGGTTTGACAATATTGTATTATGAGATAAGATATATCACTTTATTAGGGATATTTGCTTAACAAGAATTTGATTTACCTTGATACTTGATCAGCAAGATTTTAGGATCAAGGATTGATTTGGTGCTTGATACCTTCTTCATTTATGAAAGGCAATTGCAAATATTCCAATAATATCTTTGATCAGCCCAAAATGACAAAATTAGGCATTGGAAGGACTTACTTGTTGAAGTTGCAAAATTTTCAAGGACACTGAACTTTGTTTCAAGGCCTTGAACTGAGCTGAAAATCTGAATGGCTCTAACAGCTAGTTTCTAATGGCTCTCTCAAGGGTTTGCTATAAATACTGAAGCTGATTGAAGGTTGAAGATACACAGAAAATCAAGCACAAGCATTCCTCATACTCAAGCAATCAGTGGCCTACATTGAGCATTAAATTGCTTCTATTTCATTCTATTTGTACTGTTCAAATTGCAATTGTGTGAGATTATAGACTTGAAGGGTCAACTCTACCAAGCCTTATTGAGGATTTCAACTTGGAACTTAGAGTAGGCATACTCTAGAGTTGTGTAATCATCCCTCCTAATAAAAATTTGGATTAATCCTGCAGTTAGAGAACTAGAGGCGGGACTAAGCCTAGTTCAGGCTAACCTTGTTAAAAAATTCTTGTGTGTCCTGTTCACATTTACTTTTCCACAATTTCTTTGATTAATTTGTGAATTTGATCATCACTCTATTCACCCCTTCTTGGGTGATTCAATACCCTTTGAGTTTTCAATCCCAGTTTGCTCCAAGGCCAGGATGGCTTGCGTCAATTTTGTTTATAAGAACTTA
>NCQT01086693.1:1890-13038 GCA_002740465.1 Stenocereus thurberi | reverse complement strand
GGGGGGCCAATTGACCCCCTTGCCTCCTTAGTGGTTCCGCCACTGGTATCAGCCCCTTTCGGAAAAAAAGTAAAAACATATAACCACATTATTAATTTGATGATGTTCTAATTTTTATTTTAATTTTTATTTTTCACAGCCACGAAATACACGATTTGATATAGGCGTTCACCCGAAAACTTAAATCGAATAAAGTAAATTCATCCAACCCAGAAGACTCGTAATACCTAACTTTTTACTTGTAAAAACCAAGACAACGTGCGGTCTAGAGTGTTGAAAAAGCAATCCGAAGAATGCCGCCCCTATAACAATGAAGTCTCCGCGGCCCAATTGCTGGTGCTCCACATTTCAATTGCGGGGATTCGTCCTCCTCCCCTTCCGTCAGCCCCGGGCCCACCCCCCGGTGGCTTCTGTAAGACCCATTTTCAAGCACGTCTACTATCAATATCATCGTTTACCTTTTCCTGCAACAAACCTCATTGATACTTCAAATTCAAACACTCGCTTCATCCATCATCTCTCTCGTCTTTCCTCAAGCTTCTCCACCTCTTCTCCCATGGCGTCCGCTCTCAAGAAACCCTTGCAATATCCTCCTGCTCGCCGAGATGAATCCGTCGTTGATGATTATTTCGGCGTCAAAGTTCTTGACCCTTACCGATGGTATGACTACGATTGCGTGATTTTTCGATTTGTTTGGTTGAATTTGGATGTGTTTTGGTGGAATTGAGATTGATTTTGGTACCGAGGATTGCGATGATTCAGGCTTGAAGATCCGGATTCTGAAGAGACCAAAGAGTTTGTGGAGAATCAAGTCAAGCTCACTAACTCAGTGTTGGCTGAGTGTGAGACTAGAGACAAGTTGAAGGAGAAGATCACGGAGCTTTTCGATTATCCGCGCTATTATGCGCCGTTTAAGCGTGGTGACAAATATTTCTACTTCCATAACACTGGCCTTCAAGCACAGAATGTGCTTTATGTCCAGGTAAAGACTTCAATTTTCTGGTGCATTTGGTGCTGATGATTTTATTTTTTTGCTGGATTATCAATGAAGTGATTTTTTTTTTACCTTGTTTCATCGATTTGATAGTCAATCTTGCTGTTATATTTTGGTTGCATGGCACAATGGGAGTATCAGCAGGAAGTTCTTGTTGTTAAGCTCTTGAGAATTAACGCTTCTAGGTTAGTTTTGCTTTGTTAATAAAGAACAATTATTGAAATGTAGCATATGCCTTAAAAATCAGAACTAAGAGCTATGAGCGCCTAAATTCAATTTTAATGGTTTTTGCAATTATGCTCTTCAAAGTCGATTTGTGACAACTAAAATTATTATGAATCAGTCATTTACTTTTGTAGACTTTTATTTTCAGCCAGCTATCTTGTAACCGTAGGATATCTGTAGGACGTTGAATTTTTAGAGGGGGCTGGAGGAGCCCCTTTCAAAGGTGGTGGTTCTTTTATGTTGCGTTCACAAAAACAGCCTAGGTTGGATTCAGAAGCTTTTGAAAAGGGCTGTTTGAGTGCTGTCAAGGGAGAGGGGAAAAAGATCCGAACTTACACCATTTGCATACAACCATGGGTTTACACTTATGTAGCTTACCACAATTTACCACCAAGCGGTGATAGCCTTATAGGTATTCAACAATCCCACCCTCACTATTCGGATAATCAGTGAAGCCCGAATTTGAGAGGACTTCTCAAATTGTTAGTTATTCCTGCAATTGCATCTTTGCAATTGCGGCTTGCTTTAGATGCTTAGCACATCAGAGAAGCCCTCAATTTGAGAGGACTGGTGTTCACTTTTAAGCTACTTCTTTGACAATGATTTTTTGAATCAAAATTGAGAACTAAGGTAATTTTCCTGTCATAGATCCTTGCATTTCTTAAGGAGATGCAACACTAGTTGGCCTTAGTCCAACTGCATTGACCAATCGTCAACTAATCAAAGTTTCCATATCGTGATTAATGCTTGCTGCCATCATGTGCTAGTTTATCATAATGTAGTATTGAATCACTTTTATTTCAGGCATCCAGCAAAGCTGTTGTCATAACTCCATCAGGTCCCCTCGCAAATTGTGACCTCCAGTCTATGGTTTTGATGTGGCCCTTTACCCTACAATAGAAATATTGACTTGACTCATGCCATGAGAGCCATGTTCATTTGGAATGAATTCCACTGCTCTGTAGGCGACGCACATTTCTAGCCAATTTTGAGTGGTACTACCTTGCTTTCAACATCCTGTAGCCTCGAACGTACTAGCCTTATCTGGATTAATCCTATCCTGTGTCGAACTGATCTTTAAAGTTCAGACACATAGCTCATAGACCTGACTGAACAAATGGTCTATGCCATAGCTCGCGTACTCACATAATTTGTGTTAAGCACTAGCTAGGTACTGTGGCATTATAGAATTCCAGGTGATTCCAGAGTTTGAAATGTGATTTCACATTTTGGAATGTGATCCCCAAATGCGAATGTGGGGCATTTTGGCATTATAGAATTCAGCTAAAATTTGTCCTGGAATACACTTAAAACTATCCTAGAATACGCTTCAAACTATTCTAGAATGGTCTTAAAACACCCTAGAAAATCTAGGAAATCATGTAGTTAGACTTCATTTTGGAAATCCGCAGTGGCTCTCACACTTTATATTAGAAACCTCTTAAGCTATTCTATTGAGCCCTCTAGGATGTTTAGAAACTCGACATTTTGTAGATTTATACGTGTGATTCATTGTGCCAGCATAAATCACATTCCAGCTATCTAAAATCTAGTAGAATGTTCTAAGATATTAGTATTTTTGCACTTTCCCTGGTAATGATGAGTGTGTAATAGTTCTCTCTCTCTCTCTCTTTGGGGTAAGGGTGACAATGGCCTCTTGCCACTTTGGTTAAAATGTCTTGGGATATTTGTAATATCCCTCTATATGATTTCTATGAGTATGATCTCTTCATAAGGACCAATTTTTTATTGTGAAATGTGATTCTGGAGCCCCAAAAATGGCCATGTGGTGGTATTTGATAGACTGGAAATGATGTAAAGTGGACTTGGTCATATTAACATGCTTTGGGGATAAGATGAAGAACATAGTCATGATTTAAAACCATCTTGGACATTTTTCATATCTTCCTAGATCCCGTGGATGGGGGACCCATATTGGGACTTTTTGTTGTTGTTGTTGTGTGACATTCTCCATAAATCCAAAAACTCGTGTTCATTTTGAGTGTAATACTATAAGACATGAGGCTTTAAATTTATTACCTCGATTTCCTAAGGTAATGCAATTGCACGAGACTTATTGAAGCATGCACCTTGATGCATATCAAGTTGAGGCAGGCATGAGTTATGGGCATATACCTTCTATGCCTTATTGATATGCCTTGTTGATATCTTTAGCCAGATGGCAAGAGAGGCTTATTGACATCTTCAGCACTGATGTAGACGTTTTCCAGAATCCAAGAAACTGTGTATGATAGCCTTCATTTTAAGCGTGGCTATGTGAGCCATGAGGCTCGAATTTCATTATCTTGGTTGGCTAGGACAATGCAATTTGACGATGCTTATAGAAGAGTGCTCCTTGGTGCGTACCCAGTTGAGGCATGAGGGATTTTTTTATTATTATTTTTTAGCTTGGATTATACTGAACCATAGTTAAATGCCTCATGAAACTATTTTTGTTTCGTCTTTGTGGACTAGAATGCAATCCAAAGGTTTTTAATCTAAAGTCCAACAATAATAACTCTCCATGATTTTGGGATGAGGGCGTTAGGCTACTCTCTACTCCTTGCTTAGCGCAAGACTGCGAAGTATGGATTTTTTATTTATTTGTTAGTTTATTTGACTTCTTGGGTAGCTAATAAATGTAAGAGAAAGGCATGGTTAGAAGAAGAACTATTAACTGAACAAGAAGTGTAATATGTGTTGAGGAGGAAGAATTGGCAAAACCTTGATCACTATTGGTAGATTCTTGGCTTTGGCATTTATATTTATCATTTGTGGGGGTTAGTTGGTTTCAAGTAAGGATTGTTGAAGATATGATGGTGGTCTGGAAAGAAGACTGAAGAAGAGTTGGGTTTGGAGGATTGCTCCATTCTGCTGTGTGGAGCAGTACATCCAAGGAAAGGCATTGGTGGATTTTCGAAGTCAAACTTTATCTTATGGGTTATGAACAGCTATAGGTACGAATTAGTCAAACGTCACAAGTCACAGGTTTCTTAAATTATTAAAAAAAATCACCGCTGCCCTCCTAGGGAATTCTGAAGCCTACATCCATCATCCATGTATACGAAGCTCACCATAATCATACCACTGCCAGTCTGCCACCATCCCTCACATCCCATCTCCTGGAACAGCCTTTCAATTTCTGCACTGTGCCACCCTCTGCTCTCAAACAATCTGGTCGACATTGGCCTAGAGCTGGGCTTTGGCTGGTCAGACCAGGCCCTGATTGCTAGAAAATTTTGGGAGTTAGACTTTGAGTTGTTTGGACCTTCATTTGGTGATGCCTATTTCTGTTAGATGTCAGTTGTTCGCATGGGAAGTTTTTCTTGGAAGTAGGGCCAACTACAAAGTTTTTCAAGCCATTCTGCATGCCATCTTCTGGTTGTCGTAGATGGAGAGAGATAGGAGAGTTTTTGATTGGGTTGAAGCCGCAATTGCGCGGTTAAAGGACAAGTGGCTCAAGAGCTTATTCTTTTGGAAGGAGGAGGCTTTTTGTTCTTTTTCGATTGATGTATATTCGATTTTGTGGACAACCTTTTTTTGGGTTGCAATTAGCTTTTGGGGGATGCTTATTCAGCGTCCATTCGTGTAGTGTCTTTTATTTAACGTTGTATTACTTTTTCCGTATCAAGAAGTAAAAAAATGAGCCTCATGCATTAACTTCAATACTCTTGTGCTTCAATGCACTTTTCATTTTTTAAGGAGGCTGTGGCCGAATGTATTGTATTCTAGGATGACTGGAAATAAAGGCTCAGTATGATTGAGTTTCTAACTACAAAGACCACAGGTACCACTACAGTGCATATTCCCTGTATAAATCTCAGCAGCAGAAGGCCTTCTCCTTCGTGCAAGCCCTAGTGTAAAACCTGTCCCAGGTTGTGCAATTGTTGCAAATGAATTCTNNNCTCTCGATCTTTGCAAACATCCTAATTGACAACCAGTCACCATTTCTGCTTTCAGAGAGCTAGTGAGCTATATTTCATGGCCCTAAACCTGCAGGATACCTTCAGAATATTCATAACTTCTCTGCCTTTTATGTAATATGCATATATCCTTTGGATCTAGAGCTTATCAAGTTAAATAAAGCACAAAAAATCTTAGGGACAGCAGCAAGATTTTCTGTGGATATTTTGGCAAGCCATTCGCTACTTTGGGTGACATGGGTTTGGTGTTGCCCTGCAAACACAACTACATCTATGCAAAGGGCACAAGGCCACAATCTCATTTGCTAGAAACTCTCACCTTTTAGATGACTCTGTATTGTATTAGATTGAGCAATCATTGATCATCCCTCTCATATGCCTCTACTTATTATACGAAGACTAAGGTTCTACTGTGGGCTATATACTTGATGATTAATATGATATTCTGGAACACCAGAACATGATTTCTTGTCATTCTTTGAATTGATTACCCAGAGGAAGTTTTGTACAAATCAACAATCCATTAATGACCTGATGTCCCCATGTGATAATTGGTGTGTCTTCTGTCCTGCCATTAATATCTGCTACGAAATCGATTCAACATTAATTTGTTTCTATGTATTTCTTCCAGGATAGTTTGGATGGAAAGCCAGAGGTGCTGCTTGATCCTAATCATCTTAGCGAGGATGGAACGGTAGCTTTGAGCACTTATTCAGTAAGTGAGGATGGCAAATATTTTGCATATGCTTTGAGTAAGAGCGGCAGTGATTGGGTGACGATCAAAGTGATGAGAATCGAAGACCAGAATGCTGAGCCTGACAATTTATCATGGGTTAGTATGTCGAGCTCTTAACACGTTTGGCAGTAGATAAATTTTAGTGCTCTGACTTCTGACATCGCTGCATGTCTTCTCTACTGCAGGTGAAGTTTAGCGGTATTACATGGACACATGACAATAAAGGATTCTTCTACAGTCGCTATCCCCCACCAAAGTAAGTTACTATTAATTTGATTGTAAAAGTGTAAAACTGGTGCTTTACTGCTATCCTGTTCTTGTGGGCCTACAGTGGATGTCATCCTTCGTGGCTATGTTCTTAATTTCAGAGCTGAAGAGAGGAGAAGCTGGTGATGCAATTGATTTTGTGGCTGAGCTTACAAAAATTTGTGGAAAAATTCTTTTGTTTGTATTAGCTTGGGTTTGGGGTTTGGACATGGTTATTAAAGATAAGATTGGGTATAGAATTTTCCATTTGAGATCATGAGTGAACAATTTTAATTGAACACCCTTATGCTTTTTTGGGATTTCCTTTGTATTTCTTTCTTGATTGAAGTTATGGACTTGAATTTTAATTCAATGGAGTACTCAGATACTCATACCTTTGCATTTGGTTTGTCTGGTGCAGTGGGCAGATATCAGATGCTGGAACTGAGACGGATTCTAACCTTAATCAAGAGTTGTATTATCATTTTCTTGGTACTGATCAAGCTGAAGATATTTTATGCTGGAAAGACCCTGAGAACCCAAAACACTCGTTTGCAGCCGATATAACAGATGACGGGAAGGTAATTACTGCTTCATGTCAAGTTCAAGCTGGCTATAAGAACACATTTTCGTCAGATGAACATGGAATAGTAGTTGTGTCTTACAAATGGCTTCCTCATGTTGTATCATCTTCATCACACATGATTTATGCAATCTGCCAAGTTTCTTTTTGTAATCAGATGTCTTTCATTGTGTTGTTTCAGTATCTTCTTCTGTATACTTCAGAGAGCTGTGAAGTGGTGAATAAAGTTTACTATTTAGATTTAACAACACTACCCAACGGTCTTGATGGATTTCGTGGAGGGAAAGACCTGCTTCCTTTCACTAAGTTTATTGATAAGTTTGATGCGGCTTATGAAGCGGTTGCTAATGACGATACTGTATTTACTTTCCTGACTAACAAGGATGCTCCGAGATATAAGTTAGTTCGTGTTGACCTGAAGACCCCAGCTGTATGGACTGATGTCATTCCACAATCTGATAAGGATGTGCTTGAATCAGCATATGCTGTTAATAGCAACGAACTTCTTGTCTGTTACTTAAGTGATGTGAAGCATGTTCTTGAGGTTAGGGACCTGGGAAGTGGTTCTCTGTTGCATCACTTACCCCTTAACATAGGATCGGTTGATAGCATCTCTGCACGGAGGAAGGATAGTGTAGTGTTTTTCCAGTTCACAAGCTTTCTATCCCCAGGCATAATATACGAATGCAACTTAAAAACCGAGGCTCCAGAACTGAAGATATTCAGAGAGATTGTTGTTCCTAAATTTGATCGTTCTGAGTTTCAGGTTGATCAGGTATTCAGTCTCAATCCTATGTTTGTTATCCTTTATCTTTCTAAAATGTTTTCTTTTTCATGTTCTGAGACCCCACCTGAAGCCTTTGTATGACAAGCAAAAAGAATACAGATGAAGTAGGCAATTTTTGTTTTTAAGAGGAAGGATGAGGGGAAAAAACTGGATGAGCAAATACGCAAAGACTAGTTAATAAATAGCAACGGATGCAGAATTAGTACCTTGATTATTATTTGTTCGTATCCCTTGACACAATCGTACTTTATGTGTACACTGGCGCCTTTTATAGATTCACCAGACAGGTTTTGAGAGTTAAGTCCTGAAATTTTCTCATAGGAAATGTCACAAATTTGAGCTGACATTTCTCTGAGTGAATGGTCCAAGTCAATTGATGATATGTAAATATCTTTAACATCTGTTACTCTTGCCCTGCTTTCCCCTTTTCCCCCCTTTCAATCCCTAATTGCTGATTTTGTGAATGATGACTGTTAAACAATGTTGCTTTCTTTTCATGGTGCGTCTCATTTAAGAACTCTTAGCCATGGGTGTGAGTTGTGACAAAGAAAGCTAAGCCTTCAACATTGAATGTGTTGTTGGATCACCCAAGGCCCTTCATAACTACAGTGCCAGGCTAAGGCAAGGTGAAGCGACCATCACCTATCATTTCCAGAATTTTATGGCGTTTATATTTGCTTTATTTTGTTGGGGCTTGTGGGTTGATTGGGTTATTTATGGTTTGTTTTACTGTTCTTTTTAACAGAATGTTTTTAGCATCTTTCTACTCTGCATTCAGGTTTTTGTGCCCAGTAAGGATGGTACCAAGATCCCAATGTTTATAGTGGCAAGAAAGGGAATTCTTTTGGATGGATCACATCCGTGTCTATTATACGGATATGGCGGGTTTAACATAAGCATCACACCATCCTTTGGTGTCAGTCGTATTGTTCTCTTAAAGCATCTTGATGCTGTCTTCTGTATAGCAAACATTCGTGGTGGTGGAGAATATGGAGAAGAGTGGCACAAGGCAGGTTCACTTGCCAAGAAGCAGAACTGCTTTGATGATTTCATTTCCGCTGCTGAGTTTCTTATTTCTAAGGGCTATACCCAGCCCAGAAAGCTATGTATTGAAGGTGGAAGCAACGGTGGACTCCTTGTTGGAGCTTGCGTCAATCAGGTTATTGTCAGTACTTTTTCCTCCTGTTGTTGCCATAATTGCTGCTTCCCCATTTGACTTTGCTATAATCTTTTGTCGACAGAGACCTGATATTTTCGGTTGTGCTCTGGCCCATGTTGGTGTTATGGACATGCTCCAGTTCCATAAATTTACTATAGGTATAGGATCATTCCCTGGATGAAATTGGCTCCTTCCTTTCTTTGGTACACTTTTCTTACTGAGGTTTTTTGGTTTCTAGGTCATGCTTGGACATCAGATTATGGTTGTTCAGACAAAGAGGAAGAATTTCAATGGCTAATAAAGTGAGTAGCATAATATCTTTAAGTAGTCATTGATTGCATGTTTGTTTCATGTGGATAACTCCAGTTTCTCGACATTCATGGTGCTGTATTTGATCTAATGTTCTAACATTTATTTGATCTAATGTTCTAACATTAACTTGCATAGAGTCACTATAGTTTGAGCTGCAGTATTTTGTATTAGCCTAAAATTTACGTTGGAGCCTGGGACATCTAATTATTCTATCCTACCTGAGTAAGGTTTCGGGAGATCCAAATGTAGGAGTCCATATCTGCAAGGGTGCAAGCATAGAGGTTAAACTTACTTAGGATATTGCTGAAATTGAATTTTAAGGATATGTAGCTGAACAAAGTTTCGGGAGATCCAAATGTAGGAGACTGTATCTGCAAGGCTGCAAGCATAGAGGTGTCAAACTTAGGATATCTGCTGAAATTGAGTTTTAAGGATATGTTGCTGGATCAGGTCATAGACCTTTTTGTTTCTTCAGTGTGATAGCTGGGATTACTTACAGAGTTTTGCTAATGCAATGAAGTACAACAAGGTGTGTTCTCATCTTTTAAAATGTGCTAATGGCTGCATTACTCCCTTTTTTGGGGCCTGGGGGGAGGGGGGTTTGGGGACCCAATGGACTCTTGTGTACTGCAGCCTAGGTGCTTTTGAGGACCCAGGGGGCACGTGGGGGGATTTCTCAAAACTGAGAGATTTTGGTACCCCGGGAATTCTAGCTGGGAGACAATGATATAGAAGCATAGGAGGTGCCATTGGGAAAAGCTCCTTGTGGTGGTCCATTGCTTGTGTGTATTTTTGTATGAAAAGATGTGCATACGCATGAGTAGGTACACTCTCCCATCTTCTGTTGATTACATGCCTTTGCAAGGCCGAGGTACAGCATCGGCAGTCAAATTATCTTTTGGCATGGAAGGTTTTATTATCAATATACTGAAATCAATGGGCTTCAGGTCTAGGTTTCACTTTAGAGTTAACTGCATGAAGTGCTGCTGGTTTGTTTTGATAAATTACTTGATGCATCCTCATCCATAGACACTGTCTCGAGGGAACGAGAATTCACCTTGTACGAGGATGACCATTGATTGGCTATCTGGTTGGTGGCAGTGTAGCCAGTAGATGCCATTGTTTAGAGCAAGAATATGATGTCTCTTTTTTACGTTCTATGACCTCTCTTCCTCACAGGTACTCGCCTCTGCATAATGTTCGTAGACCGTGGGAACAGTCTCATGATAATTCAATGCAGTACCCTGCTACCATGTTGTTGACAGCTGATCATGATGACCGTGTTGTGCCTCTCCACTCACTGAAGTTGCTGGCTGTAAGTTACCTATGCCCTGTAACTTCTTGATTTTGAATATGAAATTGTGGTGATATGAAAGTGAAAGGAGAGTGGTTAACATCAAGCATGTACGCTTTAGACCTAACAATAGGTAGTTCTTGATGGGCATTTGTTCGTTTAACTTCGTATTTGGTGCAACATGGTGATGGGATGCTCAGGTTGTATTGGGTTGATGCTCCGTCATTTTAGGTTCTAAGTGCATCTTGTTTAGATGTAGGTTTGTTAGGCAAACTTGTCGAGCATTAAATATTATTGGGATGTACTCTGAGTTGATTCATTTTGGGTCAAACCAATTTAGCTTACTTTAAATTTGAGTTTAGGTGGGGTCATTGTCGGTAAGTTCACTAGGTCCTATCCTCCTATGNNNNCTAGCCTTGGTACACGTATTATTGTCCATGCTGGATCATATGGCATAGTACAATGCCCGTCCACCTCTTTTGGCCTTGAATTGCTCAAAAATTTTCCCCCTTATGTTACCACCTCGTATGTGATTTCAAACATATGAAGGCTTTCCAACTAGTTGTAATAATAACTTCCGAAATTTTGCGCATCGTTGCAGACTATGCAATATGTTCTTTGCACAAGCTTGGAAAACAGCCCCCAGACGAACCCAATTATTGGTCGAATTGAGTGCAAAGCTGGTCATGGAGCTGGACGTCCAACGCAAAAAATGGTGGGTATGGGTATCTTATCATTGACGTGATTTGTAATTTAGACAACAGAGTTTGTAATTAACTTTTGTTTTGCTGCTTTTTTCAGATTGATGAGGCTGCGGATCGATATGGTTTCATGGCTAAAATGGTGAATGCCACTTGGATTGACTAAAGAACTTCACCGAATCAAGGAG
>NCQT01086598.1:20287-31255 GCA_002740465.1 Stenocereus thurberi | reverse complement strand
TCTGAATCTGCTCCCTCCACCTCAATGTATTCTTTAAGCTCATTGTCATAGGTGAAAGTAGTATTTCTATAANNNNTTAATGTCTTTCCTTGTTCGATTAATACCCAACTTTGATGATAAATGTTGTTAAAAATTGATGGCTCTTGTTAAAAACAAGATTAGTAACTAATTCTCATCGATCTGAAAATCATTCTTGTCGTTGATCATAGGAATCGTTGTAATCAACAATCTGAGCAACATAACGGCCTGGTTTGGCTTTTTTATTTTCATACTCGATTAGTGCACAATGTACTTCCACATATGGACATCTATTATATAAAATTTTTGTTGGACCTTCAGGAGACGTTAGAATCCAATAGATCCTTCTGAACATGCATTGTTGGAACTTAGTTAATTTTGAGAAAAATGGATACTTGGGATTTGGGATTTTCATAAAGTAAAGTACTATCCCGTATTCCCAAGCTTTAATAACGGGGTTATTTAGAGAGATTGAATTTGCTGAAAAACTAATACCACCAACTTCAAACTTATCGGCAAAGTAGATCGTTGTGCTCCAAGACTCCCAAATATCGTATGATAATCGATGCAGACTGCATACCACTTATTGAATCATTTTCCTTGAACATGAGAACTTACTTTTTCTTGAAAATCATAAGGACTAATGTAATTAACTTATAACTCTAGAAGGGAAAATCTTTGGGTCATTAGGTAGGTAGTAGATAGCAGGCCAAAACGTGATCTACTTTTTGTATGGAACTCCAAATTATCGATAAGGACCTTATTAGAAGGAGTAACTCGTTCTAGCAGTAATGGCATCTCATTATGAATTTCCTCCTTTTCTGATAGAAGTTCTTTCTCGAGTTAAACTATCTGTCCGAGAGTTCTTCGATTCCTGTATATGTCCAATAGAGAAGAAAAGATGGTTAAGCCATAATTTCCAAGGTAGAAGTCACCCTTGCGCTTGCATGTTTGATAAATTCTTTTCCACAAAATTAAGTATTCATTTGCAATCAGTTCGAATAAGAAAGGGTATTGGGGCTAGAAAGATTAAGAACTTTTCAATCCCCCTTATAACTGCAAGGATTTCTTTTTCCCATCGTGGGATAGTTATATTTTACCTTATTAAAACTTTCACTGTAGTATTTGCAAAGTTTTTCTCTTTATTTGATCTTGAGTATGGACTTTTAGTGCTCATTACTGGCATCTATTTCAATGACCAATTTATTTCCTTCATTAGAAAAATTAAGAATAAGGAGGATTTTACACATCTTTTTGAAGTTTTGAACAATCTTTGAATCGCTTGGAGTCCACATCCAACTTTTTTCTTTCTTGAGTTTCTACAGTAGCTTTCGTAATTTAGCTAGATCTTTAATAAAGCTTGAAACATAGGTAAGGCATCCAAGAAAACCTTTCTAACTGCTCTCTATCTTCATTAATCATCTCAGGAAAATTTTCTATTTTTTCTGGAATATGTTTTTGTATAATGATTTGTCTAACTTTTATTTCTAGACCTAGAAACTCAATTTCTTATTCAGCATAAATGTATTTATTCTCACCAAGTATAATATCATGATCAATACATCTTTAGGTAACAGCTAAGACACCATCTTTAGGCTATTCTTTGATTTTGAAAAAGACAAGGATATCATCGATATAAACCAAATGACAGTGATTAAGATCTTTAAACACTAGAACAGATTAGGGTTGTAGTGGCATTTATTTTGTGGCAATTATGACAAATACTACGCAAATTATGGGGAAGTTTGGAATTGGTGGGCTTTAGTAGCACTTAAATAAATGCCGTCATAGCCTGTTTTTCACATACGCGCCCAACCCACTCAATTTGCCCGCTGAAAATTAAAAAAAATGCAAGACTTAGAAATCAAACCAAAGACTCGGTCTCCCCATCTACTCTCAAAACTCACCTTGCCTTCCTCAGAAATCCTCTAACTCTCCTTCTCAGACTACAGACTCAGATTCTCAGGCAAAATTCGGCTACCTCTCCAGTGAAATTGCTTTAAGTTCCGGCTATTTCTCCAGTGAAATTGCCCACTTCAGTCAGGCACAACCCCTTCTCGTTCCCATACCACATCGCAGAAGTCTAGGGTTTAAGGATTCTGGCATATAATTGCTTGCTTCAGCTATTTCCTCGGCAAAGAGGTCAAGAAAAGTACCAAAATTGGTCACTGCATCTGCGATCTAGGCTAGGTCTCTCTCTCTTTCTCTCTGTGTCTCACTCTCACTCTCTTTATGTGTCGCCATAGTATCTCTCAGATTGGCTAATTGTAGTTATATTCCATCTCAATCTGGGCTAATTAAATTTATCTTCCATCTCAGGCTAGGTTAATCTTTAATCTTTCTTACTAATTTCCTCTCTATTTGAAGTGACTACAGGACATTTCTGATGGGTGGAATTGATTATGAGCTTCTAGCAAAACTCAAGTCTATTGGGTATGCCTCCTTGTCAGATCTGTAGATTACTTTGCTTATTGGCACAGAAAAGTGTTTATGGCTGCATTATTGGGTTAGTTGGTTCGTAGGTGGGAATTTGCTTTAGTGGGTCTCATGTTATATACTGTTAACTTGAACCAATTGATATGGTTTAAAATGCATACATTGGATTGATTTTGCAAAGGTGTGAGTTTTTGGTTCTGATATACACTTTGGAATTTTGGATTTGTGCCAGACTAACTTGAACCAGTCCACTTCAGGTGTCTTCCTTCTTATCCATTCATTGCCAGATCTGGCAATGTAAATACCCTCGATCAGTAGTATGCAACCATCTATTAGAAGCACTTATTCACTCTTTAGATAGAACTGATGGCTATCATTCTTTGATGCTAGGCTCCAATAACACTGGGATAATAACTACAAACTAAGAGCACTTGGGCTATGAGCAGCCTTCAAGGAAGAGTTCTCCTTACATCCTTTGTTTCAAGATGAATCAGCTATACAAAATTTTGCCAATCTTTAATCTTTTTACTCTACATACTAATTTACTTCATCCTGTCTTTCATAGTATCCATTACCATTTTATTAGTTCTTCTAGTATTTTCAAGCAAAACGTGTTAAAGATTTCGTGAAAGATGTAGATTCTAAAAGACATGCTCAATAGTTTGCCTGAGATATTGCCTAGTACTTCAAAGACATACATTGTTGTTTTAAGTTTTCTATTGCACTTTTTTATTCAAGAAAAGGGGAGCTTTGGCTCAAGAGCTTTGATGGTAAGGCTCGGAACATGGTTTATTTAAATGTGGGGAATGAAAATGTTTAATTAAGTTTGATTGATAAGATACATGCTGATTTTGAGGGTGTTAGATAAAGCTGCCAGGATGTGATATCGAATGTTAGATAAAACTGCCAGGATGTGATATCGAATGAGAAAAAATTGAAAGGACTTTGTATGTCTAATCAACTTGCTTCCTTATAAGCTTATTCCTTTTATTATCTAATGTATGAGAAGAAGTATATTATATGTACTGTTGAAAGTAACTGAACTTAAGTTGCATCCCCCCCCCCGCCCCAGGAAAAAGTCCATTTCAGTCAATGACATACCAAAGAACTTAATTTATGAATGATAGGAAAGTCACATTTTACATTATCTTATATTTCTGTTCTTATATCTAATTAAATAATGAACAGAAAGTAAATTCAAGGAACAAAAAACTAGGATATGGCTTCTTTTTTATATTAAAAAAGAAATGCGCAATCTATACCATTAATTATTATACTAACATGATCGTCTTCACAAATAGTTTGAAAATATTTGATTGAGGAGGGCTATGAACTACAATATGTGTTTGTAATTCAGAACACCGATGGAGTTACTGTGGTCATGTGCTTCTTGCACCTCATTTCTCTCATTTCTTTCTCTCTCTCTATTTAGGGAGCTAATTATCGCGTTTGTGTTAATTTTTGCTATATGTAAGGAAGTTTCTTCCTTTTCTTTCTTTTTTTTAAACGAACTAAAGGTGGCCTAAAGTTTATGATATTTTAATGATGATGTCCTAGTATTCTAATGGCGTTTATATGTTGTAATAGCGACAGCATCGTTATCCTCCAAGAAAGAGAAAAGGAAGGTCCTCTTTACTCATTTTCTCCAACAGTATTCCCCTCTTCTTTGGACTTCCTTCTTGTTTGCCTATTTATTAAATTTCTTTCATCATATTGGTGCTTACTACTATGTTGGGAAGGTTTTGGTATTTGTTAACCCTAAGGCTTCTACTTGTAATCATATTTATAAGAAATGTTGTATTTGTATAACGTGTACTAAGACGATTGATATTCATCCCAAAGCTACATTTGCACACAATAGCACGTCAACGCAAAAGCATTCCTAGAAAACTATATGAAGTGTAAGACTCAAATCGTAGCCTATGGTGGCAGAACCTTGCTCTGACACCACCTGTGAGACCCCCAACCCTTAGGGTTAGAAGTACCAACGATTTCTTAAATTCCTACTTAAATTCTGGCGCGAAACAGACATAGTTTCGTCTGAAAACTGATAGTTTCGTCTGAAAACTGCCCACTTCCCAGGCTTGAAGTCTCACATTAATTCCCTGCATCAAGTACAAGTACAAAAGAACATAAAAATAGGCTCAACGGCTTCACGTCAGAGTCCACAACTCTATGGGCCACTCGCCCGGAGAATACCAAATACTAAACAATTAGCAAATAGGCTTATTTTATAATAAAAAGAGGAGATATGCACATGATGAAGATTGTTCGGTTCAGCAATGGAAAAGATAACCAAATAAGGTCACAATAATTTACACCAAGTGAGTTGCAAATTATCCTAAGCTGAAGACCTAATCTAAGCATACCACATATAAGCTTATATGTGGGCACTATGTCTAGCTCATCAACAAATAATAAAATATATCATATAGGAATACCTGGTGCTTTAAAAGCACTTTCACCAAATTGGTGATATTTCTAAATTTATTCTCCAAACGCTTAATCTTCTCTTGACTTTCTCGTTGCTCTTGCTCGATTTTCCTTCTTTTAGTTCGTTCTTCCTCTAAAGCGCACCTTTTAGAAGTTGAACGAGTCACCCCAATGCCAAAGGTCTTAGCATAACCATATTTATCTTCTCCGATAACTTTTTTAAAAATTTCATCTCGAGTAGCATCATTACATGAATCCTCTTCAATGCGAGATAACTCATTTTCAATTGCTTCCTGTCATGTTACACATTAGTAAAAAGAAATAAGATGAATAAGAAAATTAAATAAAAATAAACCCTCATACCTTTACACTAGCTGAAGCATCATCAAGTTTTGTTGCTTTCTTTAGTGCATGGGTCTTCAACCATATTGTAAGTTTATCTGTCTTGTTACCTGTTTCCTTAAATGTATATAAAACAGTAAATGAGTTAATTAAAATCAAAGTGAGCTATAGTATAAATAGGACATACATAATACCTCTTCTTCAGCACATACACGTGCTAAAGTCTTGTCCCTCTATAGTGACACATTTTGTCATTGCCCCGATTTTCAATTCCTTTTTTAGTTATAGCCTAAATGAATAATTGATAAATCACATCATAACAGTTGCATTATTTCAAAATAATTATAACTGTAAATGTTCTTAAAGCACATAATTACCTTTTCCTTGTCTGATTCCCAAAACTGTACTAAGTTGGCTCATGTCTCAAGTGGTATGTGTTCTGGTCTTTTGCTAATTGCTTCATCATGACTTCTATCATCAAACATTGCCACCTAAAACTGACATTTATAGCCTGTCCAACAAGCATGCATTTTTGCCATTGTCCATTCATAAGGCTCCTTTTTAAAACTGCTTTCTACTTTATGATATTTCATGGTGAATACGTTTGCAGGCCCACTTGGTCGTATAATAATCATGGAAGCAATGTTTCATACCATCCAGTTGTTCATGCATTTGTTATAGTAACAAAAGAAGCAGCATTCTTCTATGTGGACCAGCGAAAAGTTTCTCTTGAGGTTTGGCTATGGTTTAGAGGCCTTCAAATCATGTTACAAGTAGGATGGTAACCACATAATTCCTGCCAATCTATAATTTTGATTGCATTTGGGTATTGCTCCTGACTGGGCAATATTTAGGATTATGATCTAGATTTAAAGAAAGGATATGCTTTAATCATGGTTTTGATAAGGTTATCACCTCATCATGATTAAGTAGTTCAATCATTTTTCTTTTGTTCTTTTTCTGGAAGGGGGAGGGAGGGAGCCTGGTTGGGCTGCAAATGACCCATAAACTTGTTGTTTTCATTATGTAAACTGTACTATGGGGAAAAGAAAGAGGTTTCTTTGGATATAGTATCACTATCGGTGAGGGACAAGGGGTTTTGAAGGGGAAGAGCCCCATCATGTGATTAAGGTCAAGGAATATAGAAAATTCCAGGAACAAGTTTTCTAGGCTATAGGTTAAGTGATTCACAAGCTGAATTTTACTCAAATTACACCTAGATATAATAAGTTTCAGAAGATAATATATTGTGTGATATTTAATGATGAAATATTAAGTACTCCTGTAAATATTAATGTTTGTAAAAGGGGTAGAAACTTTTAGTCACCAGCTAGTCTAACAATTGTAAATTGATTCCTTAAATACCTAGCTTATCTTTGTCGACTAAGTCTTGGATGTGTGACATTTTCGTTTGTCAAGTACTCTGTTATGTTATTTTCTGTCTATCACTTGCAGTAAGGTACTTCTCTTTCTCAATTGTTATGCCTGTTGTGTGTTTCTGTGCTCAAGAGTTAGTTTTCCAGGTGCATTCGTATATGAAGTTGAATAGAATTGAAGTTCGCAATTATGATGCAATTAGCGCGGATGTGAACTTGCTTGCATCTAATCAGCTTGTGCCATCCTTGTCGGCTAATTCTGCTGACCATAAAGGTGAGGCTACTCCTATTGCAGGAGGTAAAGATGGAGAGGCAAAAAAGGAATGTAACCTAACATGGATGGACCCTCATTTGTGCTGCTACGCTTTGTATTCAAAACTCAAGTCTGAGCAGGTCCTTTGGCAGCAGTCACCTTTGGCCTTTCAAAAAGCTTTGAAGGTAAAACTTGTGTTTAGTATTTACCCGCTGACAAATGAACTTGCTGCAAGGATTCAGTTTAAGTTCAATATGTGAAGATCTCTTAGTGATTGGGATTATATGTTTAATCTTCTTCCTCAAAGAAAGGAATATTCTAAAGACAAATATTTATATGCTCTTAAATAGTTGTGAGATGGTTTCGGATGAGCCTTGGCCCATTTTAATGGCTCTTTGTTGGTTCCTAATGTAGAGGGTGCAGATGCAACCTATGCAAAGGAGTAAGGTCTTCCCAGTAGACGTCAGCCTCTAAGAGACGGGCAACTTGGGACCCTAGAGCAAAGGAAGGCAGACTATGTTGGACTCCAAAGCATTCTAAGCTATGAGTTAAATACGGTAACTGTCTCCAAGCTAATGTACACTCCTTTGCCAGTACCTTGCAAGCAAGAACATGATTCCTAGAGGACTTTTAAAAATGAATCTTGATGTTGTGAAACAAAAAATAAATAAAAATCAAGAGACATTCATAAATCAAAAGTACCAGAACATGGAAATAGTAAGCCATGATCTTTGAATATCAAAGCTTTTGCAGCCGGAAATAGTAAGCCATGATCTTTGAATATCAAAGCTTTTGCAGCCAAATTCAAAAGCAAAAATAATACCAAATGGCTTCAATATCATATTTCCAATGTCCAACAAATTCATGGATGAAAGAAAAAAGAAGAACAAAATATCTCAAAGAAGAACAGGTTGAACAGAATACCTCAAAATGCTATTGCAGCAGGGCCAAAATCGGAACCTTGGGGACTGGTGGCCTACAAGTGAGCCGCCAAATTGGTGGCAGGAGATGGTGGAGCTGGCCGTAGATTATTAGGAATTGGCCGGTGACGATGGAATTGGCTGGCGACGATGGAACAGCCTAGAGCAGTTGAAGAAGTCGCGACGACACCTGGAGCAAGGACAGAAGAGTGCTGGTTCGACGACGACGCCGTGTGACTGTCGGCGATCGAGCGATTGAACTGAGGGTGTGAGGAAGACGATAGTTGAATGACTTTTGGTGATGCTGGTGTGTTAAACGACGTGAGGAAGAACAGAGTTGAGGGATTGTGGGAACTGCCAAGGGAAAGGAAAGGGTTAATGGCATGAGTCTAATTTTTTTGAACTTGTGTTAAATATTCGCATCAAGTTAAAATAAATTGTTGGTGTTAAAATTACAATACTAATATATAGAAATATTAAATGTTGGTTTTTCAGTAACAATACCAATAGATTGACTAGTTTTTGTTGTAAATAATGTCATCCCTTTTGATAATTTTAGATTACTTAAAATAAACTGCTGTATGCCATAATGAACAATACCAATAGCGCTGTTTCCTTTTCAAATTTTGTTGGTATAAATGTAATAATACCAACAGAACATTTGGTCATTGTAAATATTGTTGGTAATGTATTAACAATACCATCAGATGCTTTGCTTCTGTTGCAATTTATTTGTGTTGCTTTGGTGCCACAAACTCGTAGCCATTTTACCAACAATAAAATCAATCTGATGGTAAAAATAAACTTTTACCAACAAAACATATTATTTGTTGTTAGGTTTTTGATGCAATAAGTCCCTTTTCTTGTAGTGTGTGTAATGATGTAGCTTCATACAATACTCGTTGATTTGTTGTCGTTGTTTAAATATACATTTTTCTTGCTTCTTGCATGCATTATTGCTCATATATTATTTTGTTGTCAGTGAGAGGATGTTTTGTATATTTAGACTCTAAATTATGATTATGACTTTTTCTAAGTGTTCTCCTTTTATTCTTCTTCATTTATAATTTTTTCCCTATGTAGATTACTCGAAGGTTGCAAACATGTTGTATAAAAACTGGATTGGCTACCATCGTTTCTTCAAGTGCGTAGCTTCTAGTTATATTTTATTGTTAGAATTTTGCTATTTTATGATTTTACTTCTTCCTGTCCACCCCCACTTGCAACAATGTGGAATTGACTTCGTTAAAGGATGGCATGCTGTGTTGCGGGTGATGTTTTATGGTATTGACTCTGTCAAAGGATGGTACTTGGCTGGTGGTAGTTTACTAGTTGTGTTTGCTGGTACTATGCTGTCTTTGCTGATGGTATTGACTTGTCAAAGGATGGTACTTGGTTGGTGGTAATTTGCTGGCTGTTTTTACTGGTAGTGTGCTGTGTTTGCTGATGGTATTGACTCTGTCAAAGGATGGTACTTGGTTGGTGGTATTGCGAAATTACCTTTGCATGCTCACATTTACAACAATGGGCATATTGTTTAGGTATGGTTTGAAAGTTTTGGTAGATTCTTTGTTTTCATATTTTGATGGTTTGTCTTTTCCTATTTCTTAGTTGAGTTTCCCCAAATCCTGTGTTTAAAAAAGCACACTTGGGGTGCGCCTAGGTGCACAAAAGCCCGAAGCCTACACCATTGCGCTTTGAAATGGGCTAGGTGCAGCCCATTCTTTAAGCACGGGTTTTTTGGGGCTTTTCTGAGCTTCTGGGTGAGGCACGGGGTGCGCGCTTTCTGGGCTTTATGGATCTTAATGTGCCTTTGAGAAAAAAAATGAAAAAAAATCACAAAGGCCAATTCCATAGGCCTCGAGGCCCTCAACTACTTCTTACCTTCCTCTTTCGAGCTGTATCTGGTGTGGCTGGCGAAGTCAGTGAGGCTATTCTACTTTCTCTTCATTCAGCGCAAACCCTAACTTGACACAGCCATGTACGTGTTTCTGCTCCTTTCTCCTTTCAATTTTCCATAATTATCCTCCTCATCTTCCTTCTGCTCTGTGTCTTGACAGCCATGGAAGTGGTTTTAAGCTTCCGTTTTATTTTCTTTTTTGCTTAAATGGGTCGCAGACATGAGCTGCTACAGTGCCCAAACCCTTCTCTTTTTTTCTCTTCTTTCTTCCTCTGGATTCTGGAAGACCCCCTCTGTCAAAACTCTAAAACTCCCCTCTCTGTCTAATTCCAGGGGGCAGCTTGAGCCTTGAGCTAGGCCCTTTAATTTAATTTAAATGCTATCTGTTTTAAATTTTTAATTATATATTGCTTTGTTTAATTGATTGTGTGGTTTTTTTTTTTTTGGGTTGTTGAAAATTGTAGTGACTCATTTGTGGTGTTGATTTTTGGGTTGAATTATTTGAATGGAGGATACATCCGGTACTCCTACGTGTTCAGTCTCCTCTAGATCTTTAAATTGTCTGTGAACACGCTTTTGAGTTCTTGATATATACCCTTGCAGTGACAACAAGATTTCGTGCCTATTGTTCCGTGGTGTTCTATGGATGTAAGGAATAATGGTTTTGGGTCTCTTGCTTGAAAAGTGAGAAGGAATTCCAAAGGGAAAAAGTGGGGGTAACATATTATTTTAAGCTCAAGTCATTGCAAAGATTACATCAGGATAGGCATAGTGCTATTCATTCAATCGATTTAAGTTCAATGAAGTAGTGATGTAAGGAAGTTTGATCATTTTGTCTAGAATCCTGTAGTTAAACATATTGATTCAAGTTCTTGTTTTAATTCATTGGCAATTTTAAAAATACATATATAATAAATTCCCATAAATTGATGGCTCATGCCTGTGAAAGATTTGAGCTTCTTTCTGTTTGTGTGTTTACTGTCCATTATTCTCCTTATTCTTTGGAGAAACAAGCGTGGAGCTTTCTTCTTAATTTATTCTTGTTTTCATTCTTTTTCTTCTTTCTCTCTCTCAATTCTGTCCTTTCTATATTTTACAGTCTCTGAGTAGTGGTATTATTCTTGTCTTATTTTGATAATACTTTGTGCTGTAAAGTTCCCTGTTTTCACTGTGAAATATTCTGAACTGTTTGTGACATCTAAGTGTATATGCAGCATGTGCTAGAATTGTCATGGGCCCCCTGCCTCACCATTTATTCTGATGACACAAGTGTTCCATTTCATTGATCAT
>NCQT01086592.1:0-11973 GCA_002740465.1 Stenocereus thurberi | reverse complement strand
CTCTGATTGGGTGTAGCTTTTATGTGAAGAAAGGTGGGAGTGCCAGCTCCGAGTCGGGGGTGCAACCACCTCTCCGCCCTATTCCCCGTGACGCCTCAACCTCCAATACTCCCACCCTAAACACTCTCATGCAGGATCAGCTCTCTTTGACGGGAGAAATTGCAGACATAAAGAAGGCACTCACAGAAGAAAAGGAGCTCAATGCCAAACGTCATAAGGATCTTCTAAGTGCCATCTCTACCCTCACGGCCAAATTCTCTTCTCTTTCTTCTTCTTCCATCTAATCTTAACTTTGTCTTCTTTTCTTTCACCTTTTGTTACTTATTTTGTTGTCCGCTCTTCTTGCTGATGTATGAACAATGGTGGATTGTGACTGTTTCCTAGATTATTAATGCATTTTCGCCGTAATCCTTGCTTGTTTATGTGCTCCTTGTTTGTGCATGACTTGGATGGCCAATATCCTTATTGTATCGTATGCTTTAGTGTATCGTTGTTATTTCCCACATTACCGCTTTGGTGGTGATTGCATCCACATTGGACTCAGACTTTTTGATCTATTTACCCTTTTTCGATGATGTCAAAAGGGGGAAGATGAGTATGACCCAAGTCTTGACTAGTTCGCCCAGTTCAAGTTGACCTTCACTTCTTTCTTTTTTCTGTGTGACTTGCATAAACTTTGACTTTGTCCATTCTGGCACTAGCCGATCTTGCCCTGCTAACGACTTATGGTCATTTGGTTTGCCATCATCAAAAAGGGGGAAATTGTTGACCCAATTAATGTATAAGGTTTTGATAATGACAATCCAAATGACCTAGTTAATATGCTGTGAATTATGTGCTGTGCTTGAGTTGTATGCCAAGATAGGATCCGAAAAATACATGGAGCAGTTCGAATGAGGATACAGCATCAAAGTTGATAACATGCGCAAGAATCTGAGAACACTCCTTCAGAACAGTTCTGGGAGTGAAAGCATGGACCTGTGCAAGAAGTCCAGCTGATAACAAAAGTTTTAGGCTTAGCATTTGTCTTTTTTTTTAGATTCTTGTTAATATGCCAATTAGAAAGTTTGTGATTTAGCATTCACTTTGAAAGGTTTTTGATGACTCAGAACACTATCTCAGAACAGGTTCAAGAGGCCAGGTCTGCAGTGTTTTCGAGGCTAGGAATAAAAATTCGAATTTCAACATTTTTCTTAAAAGATTTCGGACTGACCTTTTCAAGAACCAAATTGGAATATTAATTTATGTCAGTCAAAATCTAAAACTATTTCGACCCTTGTTTAAGAGACAAAATATTTTCTAAATATTTGGTGAGATTTAATCCTATCTTAAAGAAAAATATCTTCCCTAAATATTTGATCTTATCTCCTAAGAAAAAATATATCTTCCAAATATTTGATCCTATCCTATAAGGAAGATTTGGTAATTGATCCACTATTTAAAGCAGCCAATTCCCTCAACTTTCCTCAAGGTTTTTCACAATTGTCAAGTGGTAGAATTGCTTTTCTGAGTCTAAATTTTCCTGTGAGAAAAACCTTCAAAAGAGTGCTTAATCGAGTCTTCCTCATTGGAATAATAGGAGTTGTATTGTACCTTACACTCAGCTTATTTAGAAGCATTCAAGTAAGGTGTTGTTTATCTCTTTTTGATCTTGATAAGAGGTTGTCCAAGTCATAGTAAATGTTAGACGTTGTGTCCGTAGGGGACGTGTGGACGTTGTGTTCGTGAGTATTTGTCCAAGTCTTGGGAGACTTTGGATGTGTGTCTGTAATGAGAGTCTAGGATAGACTAAGTTACGTGTTTTATGGTTGTAACGTGTTTAGCCCGTTTAATGAAAGAGTTACTGAAATCCTACTGTAATAGGTAATGGTTTTTACACCTCTGTTAGGCCAGAGGTGGTTTTTCATGTAAAAATATTATGTCTTCTTTACTGTTTCTGTAATTACCCTTGTTTCTGTTTTACTGCAAACACGCATTTCAAACAGTTTTGATAAGTGTTTTGAGTAAACCCAAAAAACTGGTAGACATAATTCACCCCCTCTTGTGTCCTTGTGTGAGTAAATCTAACAGAAATAATAGTAGCCATAACTATTAGCAAATGATGGTGTATTTTTAACTATATGAGAATGGCTTTAGGAGTGAATCTGCTAGAACGGGGAATCCCTAAGGAATTTTAAAAAGGAGTGCGTTGTATGAAAAATAATTTCACTATAAGAGATACCGAACTTATTAGCCGCTATAGCCATACACTTTAAATTGGCTAAGATATCATGCTTAGGCACAATATGATAGGAGTAAACTCGCTAGAATGGGGGAATTCCATTGGAGTGGACCTGCTTGTACAAGGGAATCCCTAGCCCAGGGAGTAGTCCCAATAATGGGAAACCCTAGAGACCCTGACGAGGGTTGAGGCCCAATTTAGTTATCATCCCCGATGTAAGAGCTTAGCGCGAGCGATAGTCTCACTAAGGGTTGAGAACAGATCTCATCCAACCAGCACATTATGATGATCTTATACCCATAGTATTTTCCTAAAAATAGTAGTTAGCATTTCACCGTTTCAAGTATTTCTGGAAAAAGAAATATTTTTATTAAGGGCCATAAAAAGGCCAGTTCGAATAAGATTCGAAAAGCTTATAAAGGTCATTAGAGGACCACTACGAAAGAGATTTCTTTTTAAGGAATATGAGCCTCAAGAGGCTAAGCAAAGCATTTTTAAGAAAAAGAAAGAAAGCTTCCTGTGCATATCCTGTGCATGTCTTATGAATGGGATTCCAAGTATAGTTTGAATGAAATGTCGAATGAAGTATGGCTATGTTCTTGTAATGCATCGAGCATGTAAGTTTTAAAAGCTTACATTATATGAAAGAAAGTTCATTGCATAATCTTTGTTCCATGTGTTTAAGCATCTATCATAGGTGAACAGATAGCCAAAACATTAATCGCACATTGTATGATCTTATGCCTGAATATAAAGACATTTTCCTAATATATGAGAAAATAGTTTGAATTATTACCAATGTGGGTATTTCGGAAACCTTTAAGGAAGTATATGAACTTTGGAGAGACTAGTGTGATATATAAACTATTCTTTGAATATATCTTGAGTCACTATGCTTTCTAAATGCGTGTTTGAAGGTGTTTTGTACTACCCCTGAAGTTTGCTTACTTACATGCCTAAATGCTTGATTTGTAAGGAAATTTGATCATGTAAAGGCCTAGAATGAGCTTGAATAGCTAGCATGAGGTTTAAGGTTGAAGAATCTTCCTTGGGGTTAATGAATGCCTAGTATGATAGTAATATAGAAATGCTGCGTGACTACTATCTATTATTATTGCCTGCAAATGGTTTTGGTTTTAAGAAGTTGGGGAATACTCACTGAGCGTGTTGTTGCTCATTCCATTACTCTTTCCCCTTTTTTCCCCAGATTCTCTTATGCCGAGTTGGAGCCTACCCTTGCTTGAAAAGGTGTCATGTGTGCCGATAGTAAAGTGGTCTTGCTGTTAAATGATGTAATATAATGTATCCTTAGTTTGTGAATGTGTGTAAACAAATACTCTAGTTCATGCAGGCATTCTATTTAGGAGTCGCTTTGTATGGCCATGTGAGCCAACCGTCTGATTAGTTAGTTGTCCTTTTTTTTTAAAAGCTAAAGTTAGTTATATTTTGGGATGTAAACCCAGTACTCCGGATGTGTGATTCGTTGAGTTGTAACACTTTTACTTCCTTCTTTATTATTGAATTTTATGCTTTTAGTGTACTTCGAGTGAGTGACGCGTAGAGTTCTGAACTCCAACGTGTAACCATTGAGCTTATTTTATAAGTTTTATATGTTTCTATTCAACACAGGGTTTTATTGCAAGGTTTTTAGCCTGAAAAATTGTCACTTTTTAGGCAAAACTCTGTCCGGTTTGCCCCAGAAATTAAGTAGGATTTAAGAAAAATGTAACGCTCTTGAACCTAAGGGTTGGGTGGTTGCAAGATGGTACTAGAGTAAGGTCCTACAACCACAGGCCGCGACCTGAGTCTTGCATTTCATATAGTTATCCAGGAACGCATTCATAATGATGTGATATATGCCCACTTCTGTATGCAAATGTGAGCTTTATGTCAATGTTAGTGCATTTACCTAGTTAGGTACGGCTTGAGTGAGCTCATTAATGGAATGAATGAACTATTTCCTAAGGTGTGGGTCGAGTGACTTGTACTCTCTTGAACAAGCTAGGTCTTAGCTCAATCAACAGTTGTTTTACATAAACACCTTGGCTATTTAAATCAAAACTTTCAAGTGCACTTGTTTTGAACTAAAACAACTGCGAATGCTTTAAGTCCAAGCTCATTCTTGCCCCTTAAGCACGATTTGCTCCTCAAGCTTGATAATAAGTGAGACGCACTCAATGGTTGGTAGGAAAAGAGCCAAAAGCAGTCAAACCATTCTCCTTTTAAAACATAGAGATTTTGAAAGTTAAGATCCTTCCTAAATAGTGAGCTAAGATTTTTCCTTCGCATTAAAGACCTTTTTAATTGCATTGTTAGGCCTTACTGTTGCGTCTGAAGACTTGCACTTGCTTTACAATGATGTTCATGCCTTGTTCTATGAGCATAAGCTTCTATGCGTAACTAAATGTATCGAATACTTACTTGTTAAGTTAAGATGCATTCGTTGTTTGATGTGTTCATGACCAGTTATGTGTTTTATAAAGGAGTTGTTGTATTTCTTGGGGTTTGCTTGACTTGAGTTGGGTTAGGCATGTGACTGGACTAGCCACATGATTTAACCTTTGTAATTCATAGCATGGCATGACCTCTGACTCGTTATTTGCATTCCTTGAATTCTGAGATTCCAGGTTATAGTTGAATAACTGCATACACATGTATTTAAATGAATGATGAGGCGACCATGGAAACTTGTATGTGCTTATTCTTGCCCTTGTGTTCTACACTGATCAGAGTGGCGCAATAGAAACATGTAGGCCTTTAACCCACAGGCCCCAGGATTCGTCTAGCAGTATAACCCTAAACTCATATGAATCTATGACTTAGGAGACGATCAGTCCCAAGTAGGAACCTTACGGAAAGTCTCCCCACCATCAAAAAACCACGATTTACATTCTTACCTTAGCATTTTCTTCTCAAGTTGTTCCTATTGAGATTTAATGCTGGTTCATGTTACATGTGATTCTTAATCCTTGGTGTGTACTGTGTTGACTCTACGTGATGGCAATGCGACTTCAAACGCTACTTCAAGTTCCGTTGTTGTCAATGTGGCGTAATGTGATGTGGTAGCCTTCTAGTTAACTGATTTAACCTTAGATTGATCTAATATCTTCATGTTTTAGAATGAACCTAATTAAGTTAACCCCCTTCATACGACATTGACATGTCATGTCTAAGTTGCCATGAATGAAATGCCTAAAGGGTTGCTGGACTGATGTAAAAACGTAGTAATGTCAGTCACATATGCTTTCATTTTTTAAATTGCTTATTATATGCATATTAGACAGTTTCCTTTTGCTTACGATTCCTAGGCTTGAGAATGTTGAATTACTAATTCTATGCGATGCCATTGTGATTAGGTGATGCTACGCGGTGCTATGTGATGTTCTTATTACTCTAACGTGTTATAGGAATCTCTAGGTTAACCATTGTGATCCTAAAAGTGAATTGAATTCATGTTTTAGAATGGAACTACCCTTGTATGACCGTGAGATGTCAATTGCCTAATTGCCCTACCTTTAGATTTCAGTTCATAACGATGCATGTACATAGAGTTGCTGTTTAGTAGGTGGATTGAGTCTAGATTATCAAAAGTCGATGTTCCTTTTCAGAAGAAGCTTAATATGGTTTTCCATCGCAACTCATTTGCCCCTCTTCTATGTGTTTGCCCTCGGCGCCTAAATTGAGTGAGTAGACGCTTGAAGAGGATTGGCGACAAGGAGACTAGATGCCATAAGCCTTATTCTTTCGATTTAAAAGATGCAGTTGATTGCAAAATGAAATTTTGGATTTTAGTGCTGTAGAGCGAGTCATGTGTGTACACGTCTTAGGTTCAACTGAACTTAGCTTTGGAATTTCAAGGATGAAATTCTTTTAAGGGGGAAAGAATGTAACACCCGCATTCTTTATTTTTCATTAAGCTGATTGTATCACCTTTTTACATTATAAAATCATATTTTACTAAGTATGTGTGTTAAATTATTACGGATGTACATATGTGAATGATAATTTTATTAAAAAAAATTATTATTATTATTATTATTAATTTTAAATTTAAATTGTGCTAATTTGTACCATTAAATTGTACCAATAGTTTAATTTAGTCGCTTCCCGAATACGATTAAGTTGTCAATCTTAGAATTAGTTCATGATATTAAATTGAACCTCAATATATATTTGGGAGTGAGAAATCGATGAAAGGTTGTATTATCGACTTAGGTTTAGAATACGAAGCATCGAGGTTAGCAAGGCCAGATGATTTCAAGATGAGCCAGGTTTAGCAAGTCCGCCTAAACAACAAAAGAAACCAAAATAATAATAATACTAATAAAACTGAAGGGGGCTGAAGCCTCCCTTCTTAAGCCAAAAACCATGAAAGGGGGGTTTCCTCTAGAACCCAGCCCCGTCAACCACCAACACACGAAGAGAGAAAAAGAGAGGAAGATGGGGAGAGAGAGTGGAGTGGCAGTGTCGCCGCCGACGTGCGGTTGACCCCCGTTCCCCTTCTGCGATAACTCCAAGCCAAAAGCACAGAGAGAGAGAGGGAGATCGAGTGAGGGCAATGGAGTAAATTGAGAGAGAGCACCAGGACGGTGGCCATGCGACAGCGACGGCGACGGCGGGCAGCCAAGACGGCCGGTGCTAGTGACGGCGACCCCTCACCGGCTGGTACGTGGTTTGGGGACGAAACATCAGCAGAAAATAGGGTCTGAATTGATTTGTTTGGGTCTGAGATTAGCAGCCAACAGGGGTGAGTTTTCAGGTTCCTGAGCATTCACAATAGCGCCCGAAAGCCCTTAGAACGGGTCCTTAATCTTGGAGCCCAGGTGGGTATTTCTCTTCTCCTAAGTATTAGTCATTGAGTGATGATGTATTTTAGTCTAGGGTTAGCTAGATTAATTGGATTATGATGACTGATTATGCATGTTCTAGTTTATCTGAATTCAGTCTAAATCGATGTATGTTAGTTTAGAATTAGTCAGACTAATTGGACTGATCTTATGCCTAAGATTGCCCTAAATCGATGCATGTTAATTGGACTGATTGTTATGCCTGAGATATTGCTTAAATTAGGTTAGAACATTCCCCCTTAGTTAGGCAGAAAGTTTTCCCTTATAAATTGATAAGAATGTGTGGTTTTTATGTTTAGCGAATTGGGCATTGTGTGAGTAAACAACGCTTTAAGTCGACGTATGTTAGTTTAGTTAATTCATGGTTGAAAAGTAGCTTCGAAATAATCTATGAATGCTTCGAATCGATGCCTGTTAATTTAGTCAGTTCAAACTTGAAGTTGGCTTCGAATTAACCTAAGAATGTTTCGAATCGATGCATATTCATTTAGTTAGTTCATGCTTGAAAGTGGCTTTGAATTAACCTAAGCATGTTTCGAACCGATGCCTGTTAAGTTAACTAATTCATGCTTGAAAATGACTTTGAAACGAAGTAACGATTCTTTTAATCGATGTATATTAGATCAGTAATTCATTGTTGCACCTATATTTCACCTCGTTTTATCCCTTATTTGATCCACTTTTCTCATGGTTTTCATGCCGAATCTAGATGAGAAAGAGTCAAATTCACTTTCTTTGATTCAATTGTGCTTATAATATGTTTTGTCTTACTCTCAGGAGAAATTCTTAGGCTTTGATAGAAAGGAAGACCTTAGGAGCGATTTCAAGGAAGAAGAGAGGTCTAGCGAAGCCCGAGAGCCAACGGAAGATGTGTGGAAGAAGGCATGACCGTGCAACAGGGTGGGCACGACCGTGCAACGAAGACCGGAGCTGCACATGGGCATCACAGCCACACGCACGTGCATGGCACACGGTCGGCCGTGCATCACGGCACGACCGTGCGTACCTCGGCCCTGTACGGCAGAGCAGCTTTTCTGCCTTTATAAGCAGCTCTTCTCTCTTTCTTGAAAGGAGCTTTTTACTGGGCTCTCTTTCTGGCGATCTTTAGGCTACGTTTTAGATTAGTTTATCAAATAAAAACCTCAATAGGAGGATTAAATTAGGATTGTAGCCTTTATTTCAGGATTCAAGCTTGTGCATTTCTAATTCTTCAATCAATTCAAGCATAAGTTTCACTCTTTCCCCCCCTCTCTCTTTATTTCACGTTTTTGTTCTTGTTTTGATTTTGTTAGTTTAATTCTTGTATTTGATTTGCTTAGTTCGAATGTTTAGTTTTTATTATGATTTTGTGTTTCCATTAGTTTTCATTCGTGCTAGTTTAGATTAATTCCTTGTTTGTTCATGTTTATGTTCTTATTTGCTAGTTTATGTTTAGTTTAGGTTTTCATGTTTTTGTGTTTAATTAGTCATTAATCTTGGTTGATTGGATTGTGGCTAGCCCTTGATAGCTAATTAACCTTATTTAGGCCTCAACTCTCCCTTGTTTATGCCTAGAACTTAGAGTTTTCTTTCATGCCTACCAAGTGCTCAATGAAATGCTTGAGAGAGGTTTCATCTGTGGTTTGGGGCAATCGACTTATGCTGAGAAGTGTGGTCGATTGTCTAGTATGAATAGAGAGAATAGTTGGGATTGGGACATGAAAATAGTCTCGTCGCTAGCTAGGTCGAGAGTCATCAATCTTGTAGTTTAGTTGAACTAATCCCATGAAAATAGGAGGTTAGAACAATTAGACTAGCTCATGACCCTTGAGAGAGGACTTGGGTGGTTTTAATTATGCAACCGACCATCTCTGAATACTAGCGCTACTTGGGAAGGTGAGGGCTTAACTTGATTACTTAGTTTGCCTTAGGTCTCATCATAGTCCCTTTGTTTCGCTTTAGTAGTTTAGTTCTTTTTTCTATCCTCTTCGATTTTGCCTAGCTTGAGATGATTTAGTTAGTCCTGGTACACAACTCCATGCGGACGACACCCCAAGTACTCAATGATATACCTTGCAGTTGGGGTTTATAAATATTAAAACTCTGTTTTTTCCCTAACAAGTTTTTGGCGGCGTTGCTGGGGAGTTAGCGCTTTCCAATATTAGAGCTTGCTTGGGCATTCGGGACTAGGCTTTTATTTTGGAAAAAAAAAATTGAAAATTGAAAAAAAAATGTCCTTTTCCCACTTTTCTCAATATGAGCATGAATTATTTTAGAGATACTATGATAGATTAGATGCTTTTCTTGCTCATTGTGATTTTTATTTGGAGAAGTGGAAAATTTTGAATACAGTTTATGAGAGTGTGAATTGTGAGACCCGTGCTCTTTTAGAGTATTGGGATTTTTGTGTTAAAAATGTTGATGAAGCTTGGGATTTTCTTGATTGGTTGGCTCGGGATACTTATGAATATGAGATTAGTTGTGCTAATTCATACATCCCACTCCCTTGCATCCCTGATTATTCTCCTCCTGTGTGATATTTTCCATTGTTCTGATCATGCCAGTAATTCTTGTCCCTATTATATTTCTGATGAAGGCTTTCCTAGACTTAGTAATATCATAGAGATAATGAATGAGCAGCAAATTGAGTTTGCTAATAAAATACATGAGTATGACCTATTACATGAGACTGACCTTAGTTCTAGTTTTTCTAGACTTGATGCCAATCTGTGTAATGATGGTGTGCCTTTCCCTCCTCTAGAGTCCGAACTACGGGAAATCATTGACCCTCCCTTGACTACTTTATCTATTGTTGCTCCATACTTGCCTAGCTCTTATAGGAACAACACTGCACTCATCATGATTTTTCTTGATACACCTTCCCCTTTGGCTCAGCCGACGGAGTTCTAGGTGGGACCTTCGGTGTTAGTGCTAGTGTTGATAAGGATGATACTTGGTCTGAGTCTGGCGATGTTTCTATTAAGGTGCATGATTTTCATGAGACTCCCACAGGGACTTCATGCGTGGATGTTGTGGCAAGGCCAACTAGTCCTGATTTTGTTGATAATATATCCCCTAACCCTCTTGATACATTCCATGCTTCTTCTTCATGTTCATCACCCTCCCCTTCCCTTGAGTGTTGTGATATGTTACTTATTAATTCTCATGTGATACTTGAGGGGATGAGGTTGACTGTTCTGAGGCACTAGGTACCTTTAGAGGGTATAACCCCTCCCTTGATCCTTACAATCTGTACCTAGAGCATTTGCCTAAAAAAATCATGTTGATTATTGCCTTTGACTATTCTACTTATTATTCCAACGCATTTAATAAGTTTAGGAGAGCACTTATTATTATTCGTGTATTTATATTTGTGTCCTCTTACTTACATTCATCTGAGTTAAATGCTCAAGTGTTCGATAAGCTCCAGCGAGCTTTGATGGCATCTGAATTCGTAGCTTGGTTCTTGAGAGATGAGGAGCGGCTGATGCTCCTCCAGCCTCCTAGAGCACCCTCTCGGCGAGGCCTAGTTTAGATGCACATAGCACCTAACCTTGTATGATCGTTCTAACCCGTCTCCTTTCTCCTCTTTTCTGTTCTTTCTCTTCTTATTATTTAGTTGTGGATATTGTGTTGCGATTTTGTTAGTGATCAACTTTGAGGAGAAATTTGGGATATTGTTGAGCCATTGATGGCTATGATCACCATTTTTTGTATTTTTGTGCACATTTGTGTTTTGTGATTGGTGGTGTTAATGGATTGGTATATCTTTGTTTTTGACGATTAGTTTTGTATATATGTGTGGTCTTGTTTTTGATTTGGTGAATGTTTTTGGGAGAGTGTCCTAGCTGGTATATGTGTGCCGGTTTAGTATTCTTGTGTGTTGTTTGTTTTGTTTTGTGTGTCTTGTGTGTGATTTTGTTTTTTTGGGTTTTGTGTGTTTTTTAGTTGGTGATGACTCTCAGCTCCCAATGAGGACATTGTGAGATTTAAGGAGTTGGGTCATCTACGCTTTTATTCTTATTTTTGTGAAAATTTTTCATTTATTTTTGTGTAAATTTTTCAATTTTTCTCTTTTTTCTTGTATAATGTTTCCTTTTTTGGGGATTCAGGGGAGTTTTGTACTATTTGATCAGCCTTGATCTCCGGTACCTTGGTTATTAGCTCGTTTATAAATATAATTGCATTATAGATATTCATCCCAAGTCTGTCATTTCAGGCCTCAGTTCTAATCCCAACAGTCCATTGTAATTTTGCAATCCACTCCGGATTTATGTATTATCATTATCTTACATTCTTAGTCTTTCATGATTAGCTCTCCCACTTGTCTACTGCACAATTACCTTTGTATGTGCTTGCACCCCTTTTCCAAAAACAAAAACAAAAACCAAAACGAACAAACTCATGCGCTACTGAGTGTATCCCTTTGAGGCGTGACAAGAGTTTGGAATAACAAAGAAGAAAAAAAAGAAAAAAAGTGGGGAATAAAAGAGTTTGGAATGACAAGTACCCCTTTTATGCATGTGCCACTGGGTGCTACCCTTTGAGGCCTACGGGGGAAGCTTATCCTCCACTCTAGCAAGTCAACAAGGTACCTTGTGTCAGTTAAGTAAGATTGAGTTTGATTTTGGTACGCCAAAGTCCTAGGATGATGATACACTTGCACACCAGGCACTAGGATGGATTCAATGTTCTCATGCATTATGAGGTGCAAAGTTGATGTCTGGATGTCATTCTTTGGGATGATGTGTCCTGAAATGCATATAATGCTTGCGTACAGACTGATAGTTGAGTTACTAGGGGGTTTTGGTTGATCTGATTGTGTACAGTCTACCCCGATGTATATTTTGTGTTTCGTCATTTTTATTTTTCGATTTTTGTTTCTCTTTTCTTTGTTTTCCTTTTTTAAGATTTTGTGGGTATATC
>NCQT01086564.1:21754-35418 GCA_002740465.1 Stenocereus thurberi | reverse complement strand
AATCAGTTCATTTTGGTTTAACTTGTCTTATATTGAATTGAAATCAGTTTATTATATTGAAATGCACAAGTTATGTATCCCATTTCATTACTCAATTTCTGTTACAATACTTTTGCTTACTCAAGTATACGAATAAGGATCATTTACTAACTACATACACTTACACTGCCATTTATGAAATAGAGTTGAGGCCTAGTTATCGTTCCCCATTTTGCATAAGTGTTATCAGGTCAGAATATATTTCTCAAGTCAGATGCCAGTTATGAAACAACTGACTTGTATCAAGTCAGATGACATTTTTAAAGACTCAAGGTACGTGTATTGCCTGTATCTTTAGAAATCAGAGTGCATTTATCAACATTATCATGTTTTGGTGAGTGCATCAATGAATCAGTTTACACAGTGTTTTATCAGTTAATTAGTAACCCCGTCAGTTATCAGCTACAGGGCATTGCCCTTTAGTTACCCGTGTGGCTTCAGGTCAGGTCCCTCAGTCGGCTTGGCAGGTGTACACCTATCTATAGATCGCAACAATATCAAGGGGTTCACTATCAGATAATAACTAGCAATGCAGCTTTACATCATCTTATTAACTGTTTTAACTAAATGAATTGCAAAGCGGGCCCAACCAGTGTTCAATGATCATTTAACAATTCAGGAATGCATGTATTGAGTTTCGGCTCACAGTTCGAAATGTTTTCATGTTCTCTTTTAGGCAAATGCTCCGAGTGTTGCCCTCATGCCAGCGAATCAACTGAAGAGAATAAGTGAAGAAGGAAAATCCGGATAGATCGGAAGTAATATACCATATATGCATACTTTAAAGTTGTATTTTGAATTCTTCTGTGGATGAAGATGTAGATTACATGGTGAATTATCTTACTATGATTTATAAACCCTTCATTTGTTAACACTTGATGAATTAAACCGAGTGCAATTTTTTTTCATTGCTCGAGATTAAATGTAATATCATGAAAAATAATTTAATCTTTTTAATCTTTTAAATCATAAATATCGAGGCCTACTATCAATTTTTTCCGAAATTATCCGGTAAATGAAACTCGAGTTGTAAAGTTAGGCCCGAAATGAATTTCTTTCCAATTGGAATGATTTAACAAGATAAATAAATGTGAAAAATAAATAACATGTATTAATTAAATAAATAAATATGATTTAGGGTTGGGCTATTACATTGTAAAGTGAATTTTATCTTGTTAATCCGAAATTGGGTAATAAAAGAGCCATGTTGAAATAAGAGAAAGTTATAAACTGTACCACTCAACCTTACCCTTTTTTAGTAACAAATTACTAAGTTTCAAATGATAGAGATTGAAATATTTGTAATGAGATTGGTCAATATAATTAGTTAGTAATTATTAAACTAAATAGCTAAGAAAATATCAAGTGCATTGCACTCTATTATTAAGATCATAATAATAAAAATTACATGACATTGCTAATAATAAAAGATCCATTTGACATAGAAGTGATGCCCCTTTCCTCATTTGTCGAGTCACAATTAATATTTTGCAAGGGTGAGAAAGATCTTAGGCAGATGTGTTTACTGCACGCACCCTTCAAAAATTCACATGTCCTTACAAATACCAGACGCTAATAATATACAAGCATTTAATAAATCATATTCAAATATTGTTTTGCCACATAATCAAGTACACCTACTAGTTATCAATTATCAAGGCTTAGGCCCTTCAATACGTCCATGCGGTTTTAGCTCAAGCTCCTCAATTAGTTTGGCTGGTGTGCACCTATTCAATGATCGTATTGTACATATGAACTCATCTATTTGGGTTCCACTTTCAGATAATAACTAGCAACGGCTTTAATATAATTCTCTCTCCCCCTTATTTTCAACTAAAATAACTTAAAATGTGCATGTTCACTAAAAAATGAATTTCTATCTTTATAGTATAGGAGTAAACATATTAAGCTTCAACTCAATGTTTGAATGATTGTGTTTTATTTGTTTAAGTAAATAAATTATGAAGTCTTACCGACAACACCAGAGAAGAAAGAAAGTCAATGAAGTCTTGACAAGCTCACACTGGCATATCATAAAGGCAAGGGTCATCGAAATGTAAGCTTTTTAGGTTGCTGGAATTTCATTTGAGTTTCAAAATGTATAAGTTGTGCAACACATGGTTTTCATTTAAGCTAAAGGGTGTTGTAATGTTCATGTTAACTAAAGTAATTAAGCCTTACCCTCTCTAGGATGGTGATAACATCCTAACCTTATCCTTCCATGAGATTAGCTACTAAAGTTCAGATAATTAAGGTTAACCTAGAGATTATTGGTTAGGGCATTAGAATTTGGTATTTGGGCTAGGTTTAATGGTCACTGTAAGCTAACAGGTGTTTATAAGTTGTTGGGCTAGCTAAATGTGAGATTGATTATCAATTTATGGAAATGAGTACAAAATAGGAACACACTAATCAATATTTGCCTTACCCTTAGCCCTTAGCATTATTGTCAACAACATAGTTTGGTAATGTCAAGGGACTCCATCAGTAACATATTAGAGCAAGGAAGCCTGGAGTTGACTCTCTACTGGAGTACGCATCCCAGGGAAGCTTACCAAGCTCATAGCAACGTTTTGTGAAGTCTAAGGTATGAGGATGATATGACTTAAGGATGTCATTTGCAAATTCTTATGTGATCCATATGTTACAAAATTACATCTAATCTTTTATTCAAGATAAATGCATTTTGTTACAATACCCTTATGTTGAATTAATAAAATAAACATTACAACAGTGTGGCCTACCATACTTTCGCAAGTATCTGCAACAATAATTTACTCTAACAAATGATTTGGTGTTAGTGCAATAACTTAAGTTGCATAACTACACAGTGTATAGGTTACATGTAACAAGATCGGGGTTGTTATGCAAGGGAGTTGTTCTTATTAATTGATTTCAGGATTATCTAAACTTATATAGGCTACAATATGCTAGGTATACATATAAGTCACTATACCTTATAGCATGCTTTATAGTTATGTACGTGCCAAATATTTAGATATGGGTTGTTAATTGACACTGCAACTTTGGGCCATCGGCTGAGGTTACACAAACAAGCATACCCTAAACAAGTTGTTAGTGATCTAATGAATATTGAAAAAAAAACCTTCTTACTGGTTCGAGATTACATAATGTGATAGAGGCTTTAATGTGTCTGGATTTACTATGAGGCCAAAACAAACCCTAGATATGTATGAAAATTACTAAAGGTGGACCTGAGTGTCAAGGATATTCATAAAGAATTCTAGGAAAATATTGTAAACCATTTCTTACCACATTTGGCAGACTATGCGATGTGTCCTTCTTGATCTTGATAACCTCATTAGATTACGCAGAATAAATTAGATGACGACAATTAGTAGTGTTTGAGATGAGTAGATAATTATACTCCTTCAAGGCTAACAAGTATGAGATGGAAGAAAAACAACAAAGAGAAATAGAAAGAGGAGGGCATAAATGAGGAATGTGTTCTATTCATTATTCTATCAAAAGTAGTAGACTTTGAATTATCGCGATCAGAAAAGCACAATGTTGTTATATAGAGTGGATTCATAGGGAATAATTTGAGATAAGTAAATGAAAAAAATAGATAGAGAGACAAATGAGAAGATATTTAGACATTAGTGCATCAGAGAAACAAGGGTGGTGGTAACAAGTTTAAACACAATTATTTTATTTCAAGACAACTATTTACACAGGTGGAACTAGGGAACTGGAAATGTGCTATATATACACACATATTATTCTTTCCTTTTGGGTACTATAAATTCTGGAGATCATAATCTATATTCCATCTACTAAATGAACTAGGTTCATGGATTAGGTTTGGCATGATAAATGATGTATAAAGAAGTGAAGTACAATACTTTTAGCTTAAGACACTTGATATTGATTCATAGCAACTCAAGCTGATAAGGAAAGGGGGCCAATGACTCAATTGTAGATTATATGAACTCTATAGGATAACTACTAGTAATTTTAGGAGTTTTAAGAATGGGACAACTAAGGGAGTATTGCCATGACATGATCCCTGATATGACAACTGAGGATTATACGGTAAATAAGATATTGAAAGTGCCTATGTAAGTTTTAGTAACCTAGATGACTTTCATCGGAGCATATCAAACTACATAGGTCTTTTTATTGATTTAAAAGAGCTTGTGGTAACCTTTGGCCAAGTACCATTGAACCTTTCTTGTAAGATGCCATTACATAATTTTGTATCCTTCATTGAGAAACCTTGATTTCTTTTATTACAACAAAGAGCTAGCAACACCTAAACTATGATATAACACAACCTAACCTATGAGTCCTATTTGAGTCATATTAACCTATGTCATTGTGGTAATAATTGTTTGATCACCTTAGCAATACTCTTATTAGATATCTGTCCTCCATTGCGTACCTCATGATGTTAATCTTTAAGTGGAATTACAACCATCAAGTTGAGATGTGTTGCTCTTACTTTCGCCTTTGCTTAGCTTACTTCTTGTAATCCTCCTGTTTGTAGTGGCCCAACCTCTATTCCTTAAAATTAACTTGATTCTTGTTATTTCTTTTTAGTCACTACTCTTGAATCTATTACATTCAAAAGGATCTTCTCCTCTTGTACAAGCAAATTCACATTTAATAAGCCAATAAGTAAAGTATATCCTTATTTCTAATACCATTGACTCTTTTTTTTTTTTCTTCCCTCTCTTTCCAAGATTACTAGCTATATGCCTTGGTGATTTACTAGAGTTTTACAACAATACTTTAAGGATAAGACCACTTTTTTCTTTGTGTCATTTATGACTTCCCTATTGGTGCTCATACTAGATCTTCATAATGTTAACATAGTGACCACGAGTTGGGCCATTATAGTTATGGTATTAGAAGTACATTTAAGGGTCACTGTGATAAAAAGGTGTTTATAAGTTTTGTTAGACTAGCTAAATGTGCTGTTGAATATTAGTTTATAGGTAGTAGTACATATGAAAACACTTTAGTAAACACATGCCTTACCCTCAGCCCTTAGCATTAATGTGAACAAACTTATTACGTATTGCTGTGGAACATCATCACCAACAATGTAAGGTAAGGAAGCTTGGACTTGACACTCTATTGACGTACGTATCCCAAGGAAGCTTACCAAGTTCATAGCAATATTTTTGTGAAGTTTAGGTTATCCATTTGATTTATGAGGACATCCCTAATTTAAGAGTTATATCAAAGCATAACGTTAGGGGGGGGATGAGAATGATATGACTTGAGGATTTCATTCACAAATTCATCATATGATGCAAAATTACGTCTAATCTTTTTTCAAGGCAAATACATTTTGTAATAATACCCTTATGTTGAATCAATAAAATATACTATTCAACAGTGTGTATGCATGAGGTTCTACCATGCTATCGCAGGAGATCTGTGACAATTATTTACTCTAGTGAATAATGTGGCATCGGTACAATAGCTTATGTTGTGTTACTTCTATATCGGATATATGGAACAAGATCTAGATTGTTACATAAGGAAGCTGTTGTCATTAATTAATTTTAGGATTACATCAACTTATGTTGGCTACCGTATGATAGACCTACTTTTAAGTCATTGTATCTTAAAGCATGTTTTATATTTATGTAAGCATCAGGTATTTAGATTTGGGTTGTCAATTAACACTGTAACTTCCGGTCATCGACTAACGATATAAATATAAACATGCCTTGAATGAGGCATTAGTAATTTGGTGAACGTTGGGGCAAAAAAAGCCTCCTTAAATGTTGGAGATTAAAAGATGTAGTAGAGCCTATAATGTGTCCAAATTTGCTATGAGGCTAAAATAAACCCTAGAGATGTACGAAAATTACTAAGGCGGACCTGAGTATCAAGGTTATTCATAAGAAATTCAAAGAGAATAGTGTAAATCATTTCTTACTAGATTTGACATACTAGGTGATGTGTGTTTGTGGCCTAAGATATAATCATTCGATTATGCAAAATAATAAGGTAGATAAGATTAGTGGTGTATTAGATGATTAGACAAGCCAACTCCTTAGGGGCTAATAAGTACTAGATAAGAGGAAAAAAACGAAAATAAAGAGAAAGACAAGGGCATAAAAGAGGAATGTGTTCCATTCATTATTCTATCAAAAGTGGTAGACTTGTAATTATGATGATCATAACAGCATAATGTTGTTACATAAAGTGGTAATCACGGGGACAATTTGAGAAAAGTGAATGAAAAGAAAGAGAAAAAGAAACAAGAGAAAAGTGAAGATATTTGGACATTAGATCATCAAAGAAATAAAAGTGGTAGTGATGGCTTCAACCGTACTTATTTTATTCCAAAATGACTATTTACAAAGGTAGAACCAAGGGGAAAGTCCTAAAGATATGCTATATATGCGCACATATTATTCTTCCTTTTTTATACTGGAAACTCTTGAGATCATAATGTATATTCCAGTGACTAAGTGGAGTAGGCTCTTAGTTAAGGTTTGAGGTGATAAATGATATATGGAGAAGAAAACTCTGGGCACTTGACATTGATGTATTACAACTCATGCTAGTAAGGAATTGGGGGCATTGACTCAAGTATATATTGTATAGACTCGAAGGATTACTATAAGTGATTTTATGATATTAGGATGGCATTATTGGGAGAGTATTGCCAAGACACAATCCTAGATATGGTAACAAAAAATTATAAGGCAAATAAGATATAGAAAGTGTCCATATAGGGGTCAAAAACCTAGACAACCATTATTTGAGCATATTGAACCCTTGTAACTTTGGCTACATGGATCTTTATTGATTTAAAAGAGACTATAGCAAGATTTAGTCGTCTAACATTGAACCTTCCTTATAAGATACCATCATATAATTGTGAATTCGTTCTTAGAAACCCTTAATTTCTTTGGTTACTACTAAGAGCTAGTCACACCCACGTTGTAACACCCCAAAATGAACATGGTACATTGTTTATAGTTTCTTAAATAGTTCTCTTGATTAGGAGTGATAATCCCAATCATCACGGTGTTACTATTGTCCTAAACATGGCAAGGCTTAAATCAATTATACTAGAGATATTATAGTTGAGCATAATTCAAGCCCATAAACAATCAACATAATCCAAAATCATAAATGTGTAGGTGATAACTAACGTAAGGTTTATATACTATAGTAGGCAATTCACCATTATTGTTACAGATCAAGCCACAAGATAACTCAAAATACATCTCCAAAAACATAAGTATATTACACCATTAATAATCCAACTAGGGTCCTTGCTCACTTATCATCCTCAGCAAGTTTGCAAGCAATGGGGCAGTTCACTGAGCACTTGCCTAAAACAAAACATAGCAAATATTTTAAAATGTTAGCAAAAGCTTAGTACATACATTCCTATATTGTTAAATGATCATTGAAACATTAATTGGGCCTACTTTGCAATTCATTTTAACTTAAAAAAGGAATGAGATGAATATAAAACTACAATGGTAGCTACTATCGGGTAGTGAACCCCTAAGAACTGATACGATCTATAGATAGGTATACACTTGCCAAGCCAATTGAGAGACCTAACCTGAGGCCGCGTGGGCAACTAAAGGACAATGCCTTGTATCTATAACTGATGGGATTACTAAGTATGTGACAAATTATTGATTAAACTAATTCACTGATGTACTTGCCAAAAGGTTATAATTTTGATAAATACGTTTTAATTTTTAAAGATGCAGGAAATGAACGTACCTGGGATTTTTAATGCAATCCCAATGTATAGTATTTATGCATAAGAGGGGGGAAGAAACGATAGATTAGACCTTAATTCTGTTTAAAATTGTCATTATAGGTACATGTAGTTAGCAAATGATCGTATTCTCATAATGGATAATTTTAATAGAACTTGTTGACTAAATGGCATTCAGTCTCCAATGAATAAAAATTAGATAGGTTAAACTAAGATAATACAAACTATATAAATTACAGAATTTAAGTTTAAATTAAGGTAATATAATACAATTTAAAGTAAATTAAACCAAGGTAAATAATTCAGGTTATAAAGTAAGGCTTAATAGAAGTAAAGGAAAATAATTCTTTAACTTACACTCTCGACCTCAAATCGAGACCTAAAACCCCAGTATAAAAAGCTTAAGAAGTCCCACAACACTTTCATTCATAATGTAAAACATAATTACCATAACACGGCCCCTAAAATTGACCTTAAATAAAAACTATACACAACTCTAATTTATCCTATGCAGTTTTAGAAAATCGGCCATAACTTTTCCAAAAAGCTCATAATGAAGTGAATCAAGAGGCATGTGAAAGATAACACATTGATCTATCTATCACAAAAATTTACAATTTTTTAATGTACCAAACAATACCAGTTTAATCAAAAGCAACCCTTGCATACTTTCCCTCTAAAATTATTAAACAATGGCATGTTTCTTAACATCACCTTACGTATCCATATTATTCAAAATTACTCCATAATCATTCTCACCTATTTTTCAACTTTTCTTTTCATTAAAAAACTCTTAAACACTTTCATAATCTCACTTACTTATGTAAATGAACAAAATGACTTCTTTCAATCATTTGAGGAAATTTCCATAATCTACTCTTTTAGCGAAGATCCCACTAAAGCATAATCCAAGTCCACAACACAGCCAAACGTCATTTTCCCTGTAATCATGTACAAATAATATACTTGATGCTAATGATAAGCCAAACCATGCATGATCACCAAAACACTAGCTTATAGCCAACTTATATTTGCATTTAAACTCATCCAAAATCACTAAAAATACCATCATAATCATTATTAATGCTTAAGATTACAAGACCAAATACAAAACAATACAAATCCATCATTTCAAATCTAAGCTTGTATGCTCATGTATGATCTCAACCCTAGCATGTTTTCAGGCTTAACCAACAAATTAACACATCAAAATAGCTCTTATGCTTATCAAAATAGCATAATAAACAATTAAAACCAATAAAAACAAGAATCAAAACCAAAAATCAACAACATAGGTGATAAGGTTTACTCACTTTGAGCTTGAAAAAGAAGGTGCGAGTGATGTTGCAAGGGTGTGGGGAGGTGGCAGTGGTTGGGGATTGTTGGTGGTGGCTAATGGCAAGTGGTGGTGGGCAGCAACTAGTTGTTTCAGCCCTGAACAACAGCAGCATAAATTAGGATAGGGGTGCCATGGGAGAGGAAGAAGAAAGTGAGAGATTAGGCTTGATATTTTGTGATTTTTACTTGGTGGAGAAGTGATTTTAATCTATCAAAATTTACTAGGCTAAGTTTTATCCTTCAAAAAGTATCTTTCACTAATTATAATTAGGTATAATTGATGATAATTAGCTAAGTAAATGTAGTAGCTTGTTGGGCCTAAATTGGGCTTAAATGAATTTGTGCCCGGAAAGAAAATTAAACCTTATGCGGTTAAATTTTTCGTAACTTAAAATTAAATTTTTTGATGTTATGAAAAATAATTTAGTCCTTTAATCCATATTAATTAGGGTCTACTATCGATTCACCCTAAATTTCCAATAAATAAAAGATCAATTGCACAGTGGAGCCCAACTAAGATGATTAATGCAATAAATAAATGAAGGAATTTAATTAATACGGATTAATTAAATAAATAAACATGATTTAATGTCGGGCTGTTACAGCCTTCCCCCCTAAAGAGTTTCATCCTCAAAACTTATGAACCTTGACAAGGCATGCACGATTACCTCAAATAGGTATGAATACTTAGCTTTCATATCTTCCTCGGTTTCCCAAGTGGTTTCTGAGGAGGAATGATTTGTCTAGAGTATTTTGACTAAGGGTATCTGCTTGTTATGTAGTTGTTTAATCATGCGATCTAGTATTTGGACGGGATCCTCTTTATACACTAGATCTCCAGTAACTTTAATGGGTTGAGATATAATAGCATGGTCAGGAGCTAGAATGCATTTCCTAAGCTATGAAATATAAAACACATTATGTACGTATTCGAGTTCTACTGGTACATCCAGTCGATAAGCTACAGGATTCAACTTTTTAATAATTTCATGTGGTCTAATATATCTTGGACTCAACATACCTCGCACTCCAAACCTCCTGATACCCTTAGTGGGTGAAACCTTTAAAAAAACCTTATCACCTACTTGGAACTCCATAGGCCTCCTCTTTTTATTAGCGTAACTCTTCTGTCGACTCTGGGCAACCCGAATATGCTCTGAAATATTCCTTATTGTTTCAAGGGTCTCTTGAATCAGTTGTGGGCCCGGAGTCAATGCCTCATCTAGGCCATTCAAATACAAAGGGGTTCTACATTTTCTTTCATATAGAGCCTCAAACGGGCCCATTTTAATGGTGGATTAGTAACTATTATTGTACGAAAACTCCACCAATGGTAAGTCATCCTGTCATTTCCCTTGAAATTCTAAAACACAAGCTCTCAACATATCCTCTAGAATTTGATTTACTCTCTCTGTTTGCCCATCTGTTTCAGGATGATAAGAGCTGCTAAAATTCAATTTGGTTCCAAAGGCTTTTTGAAGCGTTTGCAAAAAACAGGCTTGAAATCTCTTATCTCTATCTGATATTATGTCTGAGGGAATCTCATGTAGTCGAACTATTTCCTTAATGTACAGTTAGGCTACTCCTTCAACTCTCCAAGTATCCTAAATTGGTAGAAAATGGGCTGATTTAGCGAGTCGATCAACTATTATCCAAATCGCACTCTTCTTTGAAGCAGACAGAGGTAATCTCATGATGAATTCCATTAAGATGGAGTCCCACTTCCAGGCGGGATTTTCTAAAGGTTGTATGTCGCTTATGGGATGTTGATGCTTAGCTTTAACCTTTTGGCAAGTCAGACACTTACCGACATACTCTGCAATCTCTTTCTTCATGTTGTTCCACCAAAGTATTGCCTCAGGTCTCTATATATCTTAGTGCCTCCTGGATGCACTGAGTATCAGCTATTATGAGCTTCCTCCAAGATCTTCTTCCTTAACAACTCATTTTTTTATACGCATAAGTGTTTTTAGAATCACAAGTCCCATCTTCGTGTACTATAATCCCAGGTTACTTCCCTTTCTCAAGATTCTGCTTTATCCTTTGGAGTTCAGGATCACTCTCTTGGGTCATCCGAATTTCCTCTATTATGGAGGACTATAAGACAAGTACTGACAGTTGAACACTTGCTTGCCCATGTGACACTAATTGAATACCTAAGTCCTCAAGCTCTCCCAAGAGGTTCAACTATGTGATTACTATAGTGTTCAAGCTATGTTGTGTCTTCCTACTGAGGGTATCTGCCACAACATTTGCTTTTCGTAGGGGATATTGAATATACAAGTCATAATCTTTAAGTAACTCTAGCCAATGCCTTGGCCTCAAATTAAACTCTTTTTTAGTGAAGATATACTTCAAGCGTTGATGGTCAATAGAGATCTTACATGGTGCCCTATATAAGTATTGTCTCCAAATTTTTAGTGCGAAAATTATAGTTGCTAACTCCAGGTCATCGATAGGGTAATTCTTCTTATAAGGCATAAGTTGTCAGGACGCATAAGCCACCACATTATCTTCTTACATCAGAACACAGCCCAGACCATTCTTTATGGCATCTCTATAAATAGTATACTCCTTACCTTCTACTGGTAGGGTTAGGATTGGAGTGATAGTTAATCACTTCCCTAACTCTTGAAACGCCCGTTCACACTTCTCTATCGACTCATACGTAATGGCCTTCTTCAATAAATTGGTCAGGGGAGATGCTATCTTCGAAAAGTCCTTCACAAACCTTTAATAATAGCCAGCTAGGCTTAGGAAACTTCTAATCTCAGTGACATTGGTGAGTCCTGGCCACTCTATAATTTCTTTCACCTTCTGGGTGTCAACTTTAATCCCTTCTTTTAAAACCATATGTCCTAAAAATACCACTTGTTCTAACCAAGACTCACACTTCTTTAACTTTCTATATAATTGGTGTTCCCTCAAGGTCTAGAACATTGTCCTTAAATGTACAATATGTTCATCTCTGTCCTTGGAGTATATCAAGATGTCATCTATGACCACTACCATAAACTTGAGTGAATAATGTTTGAAAAATCTATTCATAAGATCCATAAAGGCTACAAGGGCATTGGTCAGACACAAGGCATCATGGTGAATTCGTAGTGACCATACCTAGTCCTGAACGCGGCCTCGGGAATATCTTCATGTTTAATCCTAAGTTGGTAGTATCCAGACCTCAAGTTAATCTTAGAAAAGATTCCTACTCCTTGCAACTAATCAAATAAATCATCTATTCAAGGCGAAGGGTATTTGTTCTTGATAGTATTCTAGTTTAGCTCTTTGTGATCGATATATAACCTCAAGATTCTATCCTTCTTCTTTACAAACAACATTAGGCACCCCATGGTGATACACTTGGTCTTATAAATACCTTATATAATAACTTGTCTAGTTGAATCTTCAGTTCTCCAAGCTCAGTTAGTGTCATTCGATATCGGGCTTTAGAGATTGGTTAGGCACTAGGGACTAATTCAATCCCATAAAAACATACTTCTCTCCCACTTTCATTCCTCAAAATGACCGTAAGGGTTTCACAGTCAATTTTGACTCCATAAGTATGCAACCAATTCATCCCTAAAATGGTATCAAAGTCTGATAAGTTAAATTGAATCAAATCTCCAGAGAATGTGACTCCACCAATAGTAATAGGGATAAGTTTATAGGAAATAGGGCACTCAACTATAGAATCATCGGGTAGCTTGATTCTATAATTGGTTTCTAGCTTCCTATTCTCAAGGTTCAATTACATAGCAGATCTGGGGGATATAAATGAATGAGTGGTACCCAAATTAAATAATATACAAAATGGCTTTGAATTTAAAAAGAGAGTTCTAGTAACTACCGCACCAAAGGTAGTTGTGTTTTTCTTGCTCATTACACATGCCTTCCTATTGCTGTAGGCCTTGGAGGTGGGGGCCTTTAGCGAGCTAGGGCAAGGGTTTTGTTGCACTCTTATCCATGGCCTTCAGTCTTCGAGGGCGCGTAGCAATGAGGTGCTCTGGGCTTGTACACCATGTGCACTTATTAATACCCACTCGGCATTTAGGGAAGGTATGGTTAGTTCTTCCACATTTCCCACAGGGCTCTATTGGACCTACAAGATAACTCTTCGGAGGAGCGGGAGCAGGCTTCTTTGGATTTACACTCTTGCTTGGGGTTCCCGCTCGATCCCCTTCCTCTTTTGATTTATTGGGTTTAGGACCCTTAGCTCAGTCTTCATTAGCTCCACTTCAGTTGCTTGCTTATGTAACTCCTACTAGGTCGAGATTGGTTAATCATCTAAGTAGTTACAGATGTAGAAAGCTAGACCCTCTCCCAATATTCTCATCTTTAGCCTTTCAGATGACATATACTCAGGGACAAACCTGGACAGTTCTATGAACGTACTAGCGTACTGCGATACAGTCATACTACCACTCATCTTCAGTTTCATAAATTCTTTCTCCTCTTGTCTTTGAACCACAACCAGATAAAATTTAGCAATCACATTCTCCAGGAATTTACTCCAAGTGAATTTAAGCCCTACGAGCCTACCCTTAACTATGTTCCA
>NCQT01086516.1:4115-14999 GCA_002740465.1 Stenocereus thurberi | reverse complement strand
AACTCGGCAAGGATGGATCGTGGCCCAACAATAAAGGCCACCTGTATATTCTTCCTTGCCTAGAACGTGCCGTGTTTGATCATGAAGGTGACGGAAAGCTTGTTGAAGTTAATGATGACTTGAGGTGCCATTGTTCCTTGAACTTCAACACAAAAACAAAAGCAACATAAATAAAGAAAATAATAAATATTAGTGAAATATAAACAAATAGGAGATGAAAAGGAAAATAGGGTCCTACCGAGCGTGCCAAAAAAATTATTTTGAGTAAAATTTATTAAAATTAAATAATATGCACAAGATAATTTTCCGACGAAAAAAAATATACATCGGTTTATTTTGAGTACGACCCTAATCAGGAAGATATACCTCCTTAATTACATCTCCTTCTCGAGGAGACCACCTTTTGATTCCGACTCATTCTATTTTTTTATGTTCTTTCTTGGTTTCATTTTGCATATATAACTTGGGTCTACAAATAACATGTTTTTAACGTCGAATTGTTTGTATCCAGAACTTAATTGTATCAGATAGTGGTTGTATAGACATCTTCTAGAAAGGGTACTATACGTGCACATTCTTCATGTCCAGGTTAGGATACATGTATTTTTATTTAGTTTGAAATTTGGATTGCACTCACTTTTTGTCGTGAGCTGCCAATGTACCTCTTTTATAGAGGATCAAACCAGGCGTAGTTCTTTTTAATTTAATTTGGTTTAATTTGTACTTTTGGTATTGTTAATAACCATAATTTAGTTTGATTTTAGTTTTGATTTTATTTATATGGACTAAATTAATAGCTGCAAATTTGATCTAATTTTGTCATTTTATTTTTTTGGGCTTTGATAACTAAGTCATATCTATTTTTTTTAGCCATTTCGCGACCGTCCATGTATATGTATTTTTTTGACTTTCGATTGCGCCCAAAGTTTATTTGAGGGCTTCCTACATACTCTTGGCGAGATCAAATCGACGTTGTTTTTGGTCAAAAAATTGTTTTCTCAAGCTTATACCATGGAGGGGGAAATTTGGTGAGCTTGGTTGTATATTTGTCTTGGGTTTGATCCATACGGGTCGAAAGAGTTTTTTTTTTTTTTTTTTTTTTTTTTTGAGAAGCTTGGTTTTTTTATTTGTTTTGGTTACGTAACATATAACAAAGGATCAAAGAGTTGTAATTTGGTCTTCTATGAAGGAGGGGGAATATTAATAAGGCTTTTTTTGGTCTGTTTCGTGGACTTGGAAATTTGAGGGGTTGGTTTCTATATTTACGAGGCTTGACTTTTTGTCGTTTGAATAGGTAAGGTGCAATCGACTTGGAATAACATTTTTTTTGTAAAGTGGATGGTGTCAGTTTGGGCCCATTTAAGGATTTCAATTTAGATTGAACTCGAAAGATTTTTTATCAAGCTTTCTACGTATCCTTAACGGAATCAAGTCACCGTAGTTCTAGTTTTTTTTTTTTAATTTTTTGCTTAAGTAGATGCATGCAGGGTTGTTCACAGCCACTTTATGAGTTGTGGGTACACGTTCATTTTATGTAACTTAGTCATAGAACTTAATAACCTTGAGCTCATTTTTGATGTTATTGAGCTTTAACAAGGCGTTATATAAACTGCCTTCATTGTACGATCTTGTTGACCATTATTTGGCCCAAATTGCACAATAGTTTTTATTAGCTTCCATGAAATAATTTAGCCAGGCTGGAATCTTTTTTGTCAACCAACTATAACAAAATCCAATCCATCCATTCGCAAGACCAATCTAGTCCTCCAATAAAAAAAATAATTCAACAACTGAAACCCCCTTTTTTTTGTGTGAATTAGGTTGGAATTACAATATCTTTAATAGAATATAGAGTCCAAGATGCAATAGCCTTTCTTCTAGGTTTATGATTCCACATCTTGCTGAGTTTATAATATCGCAACCTATAAACACTGCTTTATCCCTCTCCCTTGTTTCTCTCCATAATATCCATACTTCACCTTCCTCATTAGCAGGCCCCTTTTATTTTCTTTTGGAGTTTTAACAAAAAGGTAAGGTATGCATAACATGACATCCAACATACCCAGGAATTGATATGTCCCAAAAAAAAAAAAGTACGGAAGATCTATCCCATCATCTCTTTGTTTTGAAATAGCTCTTGCTTCGTTGCAAATTTGTAAAGGGGTTATGTGTATAAATGGCTACTTTTTATCCCATTTAAAAGCCTTTTGTTTTTATTTGATGAAACTCAATTTTCCTTTTGTTTTAAGTACCTGAGCCCACTTAGTTGGGGGCGGGGGAATGCCTTTTAATCAAAACAATGGATTTGCCCTGAAAGGTTTAATTTCATGTCAAATTAGCCGTGTTAGCCATAATAATATCACTAACTTGGCTGGAGCGCAACTGGAGAATTTCAATTTGGGAATGACCCAACTGCTCTCTCAAAATTTCATTAGAGTAATAAAATCTTTTTGGACAAGGATAATAATTGTTCCTCTGTTTTTCTTGAAGACATACGCTTTATGGTTTTGACAGAAACCAAGATCCAACAGGATCCATAATCTCATGATTCCAGTGGGAATCAAGATCCGAGTCAATCTAAATTTTTTTTAAGCACCGGATGGGATCCAATAGGACCCAAATAAATCTTGAACCCGACTTGAGATTTGAGTCCTTCATATGATTAACCATCTCTTTTTATTATCCTAGTAGACTTGAAAATAGGGGCTGGAGATTGGTGGTGTACATAAAGCATCCATACTTCATTGTTGTTTTACCTCGAGTTTTGTTGGCTTGAAATTGAAGAGAAGGCTATCCAAACTCTTTTGATTAACTTTTTCAATTCTCAAGTTCTTCTCGTATCTCTTGCTCTTTTTCATAGTGGCCCTTGTTTTTTTTTTTTTTTTTTTTCATAACCATGCTATGTTTTCTTTCCCTTTTTATAATGTGATACCAACCAAGCAGTTACCTTCCACTCCGGTGTGAGAATGAAGATGATGGGAAACATGGGTGGGGGGGCCATGCCCATCAAATGCTCCATTCGTTTACTTTCTCTGCCAACTGCTAAGAANNTAACGGAAAAAAAAGGCTTGAGCATTATCTAATTCATTACATGTTGCTTTTGAATTGGCAATGCCTGGGAAGTTCTGAGCATCACGTGCATTTGTCCCCCATATCACTTTACTTTTCTCTTTTTTTTGTTATATATATGTTGTATAATTTTTTAATTCAAATTAAGATTTGGGTCAGGGGCCTGAACATGTGCATAGTTCATATATGTATTTATATATATACATACATTTTAAAAAATAATAAAAAAATTTTAGAATAGGCCCATACCAAATTTATCAATGCTAATTTTGACAAATTTAGACTTATCAAAATTGCACATTCAGCAAGCACAAATTAGGTATAAAATTATTGTGAAAAGGTCGTATTTTTGGTGCAAACATATACAAACCTCTTTCAAGGACTCTTATTGGTCCATTGAGGGATGTGCAATTCCAATGGATTATTTAAACATACAAATTTGAAACTAAGTTAGACTTCAAAAGAATTGACTGTTCGACGTAGAGATTTCTTTGAAGCAAACTACTATCCAATATTTCCAAGTTTCAAAATCATTTAGAGGGATTTAATTTGCTGGGAATCTAATTGCACCAACTCTAGGTCTGTTAGGAAAAAAGACTATAGTACTCCATAATCTCGAATATTACGGGAATAATGGTTGTAGCAGTTGGTGAAGGTTACATACAAGTAGTTGAACCATTTTTCTTAAACATAGGTACGTAATTTTCCTTGAACATCATGAGGACATCTCGAGTAATTTATTTGTAATTCTAACTGTTTGAATATCTATTCTAGTAAATATGCAGAGACAACAACACAAAGTGTGATATGCTCTTCGTATAAAATTCCAAAATGTCAATAATACCTCTAATAGAAGGAGCGACCCATTCTATGAGTAATACCATTTCATTTTGGATTTCCTCTTTTCTAGCAGGAGTTCTTCTCTAACAATTACCACTGGTGAGCTTATGAGTTAAACTATCTGTTAGATAACTCTTCAATCAGTTTATGCATTCACTAGAGAAGGAAAAGTGGTTAAGCAGTAACTGTTAACACAAAAGTTGCCTTCGTGCTAGCATATTTGTCAATTTCTTTTTCACAAAACCAAGTACTCATTTGCAATTAGTCCAGATAACAAAAGGTCTTGGGGATAAAAAGATTATGAATTTTTCAATTTTCTTTATGACTACAAGAATTTCTTTCTCCATTGTAAGATGGTTGTATTCTATTTTATTAAAATTTTCATTACAAAATTTGCAAAGTTTTTCTTCATCCTTTGAGTACTGCACTTCAATACTCATTGTTAGCACCAGTCTCAAGAATCAAATCATCATCTTCATTAGATAGGTTAACCACAAGAAGATTTCTTCACACCTTTTTAAAGCTTTGGACAATCTTCGAATTACTAGGGTTCCAAGTCCAACTTACTTCTTGCTTGAGTTTTTGTTGCAATGACTTTCTCAATTTCACTAAATCTTTAATGAAATCTAAGGCAAAGGTAAGACGTCCAAGAAATCTTGCTAGTTGCTTCCTTTCTTCAATCCGTTTAGGAAAATTTTCTATTTTTTCTAAGATATATTTTCTATAATTATTTGTCCAACTTTATTTCTATACACAAATTATCTGTTTCTTCATTGACATAAACACACTTGCTCCTACCAAGGATAACACCATGATCAATGCATTTTTGTGACAGCTAGAACAACAAATGTACACTATTTCATGGTTATAGAAAAGATAAGGATATCATCGATGTAAACTAGACAATTGTGATTGAGATCTTTATGCTATTCTATGGGCTTAGAAAAGATAAAAGTTTTATCCATTTTTCTCCGGAATATTTAAGGTGCATAAACCAAATGATATGACTATCAACTCATATTGTCCTTTAAGGGAACTAAAGCAGTTAAAGGATTGCCTCTTTCATCCATTTTTATTAGCTAGTATCCACTTTTGTAGTTGATTTTCGAGAACCACAAGGTCCCTTGAGTTCAATTGAAAAGAATTATTTTGTTAGATATATAATAGTTATCAAAGATAGTATTGTCATTAAATTTAATTGATTACCATTCTACCTTTTGGCTTTTTTCTTCAGCATGATTTCTCATCATGAATGCAAAATCAGTGTAATGATTCTTACTATTCCTAATTAACTATATATCTAGAAGCCTTGTGATTTTAGTTGTTTTTGGTGTCAAACTCTTCAGATATCTTAGTGGGTATACACCATTTATTTAACTTGGATAATAGTGTTGCGATTTACTAAAGTAATTTTTGTAAATGTTTTATCTCTGTCTTACGAGTTTAGAGGATTATTAGAGTAGAGTTTCTTACATAATTTTTCTTGTCATTCCACGATCTGCTCTTTAATAGATAAGTCAAGTAGTCAGATTGTTAGTGTTGTTTCATACTGTGTAGGGATTACTTTCTCACCACGTTAGATGCATGTAAATTAATATTTTGATAAGTGAATGCCTTAATTTATTAATGGGAACATAGTGACCATTTATGGTGAATATGATTTGGTTTATTATATGTTTACATGGAGAACATAAACGTTGCAAATTCTTTCTAATAGTTGTATCATAAGATGACTAATCACTTGCCCGTGGGACTGCTTTAATGCAAATGGACTCATTCTTTCTCAATGGGTAACGCTTCTATGGATTCATTGTGGCTGATAATGCTATTGTCAGCTATTCTTACTTGTAAAAGATTCTCTATTTTTTCCATATGACTTCTGAAAATAGAGATCTTTTTCTAAAACAGACAGACCAATCATTATCTATGTAGGAACATAATTTAGATCAATTATATCTCTCGAAGAATATGTTTATTAGGATATAAATGTTATTAGGATTAGTAATGGTGACTTCACAACACATCTCCGTAGTCATATATTTGATTTATTCATCCATATAAATTGGGTCATTAATGGTTCTCATCTTAAATTATATACCTAATGATCTTTCTTTCCAAACTTATTTTTTGATCGACAATACATCGTACAAGTTCAAAATTCTTCCTTACTCATACTAATTTTTAGCAGATGAAGATTCTTCTTTCCATTCTAAGCTTGCACTCATACTTCCTAGTAGTTGGGGTTCACGGTAATTTTTTCATTCTCATTGATTTTTATTACATTTTTCTTATTAATTTTTGTAAGATTGGCTAAGCTAGTTATCCAAGTCCTATCAATTTTTATTTCCTGCATTTATCCTTTGAATGTTCTTCATTGGAGTAGGTTTTTCAAATTTTTCTACTTGTATAATCATCACCTTAGTCTTTGGTCTATCATATTGTCATTTGAATGTTCTATACTAGAGTACTTTCTGTCTTTGTTAAGCTCAAAGATATTTTTCCCAGCTAATGACATTTACTTCTCCCACCTTAAATTCACAATTTTTTAATCTTTAAATCTCTTTCCAACATTTCATATACGTACATACTTTTTAATTAAAATATGAATTTTATACATAATTAAGGTCTTAGATATAAGAGAGATGGCCTCATAGTTGTCATTCGGCTGCAGTAGGGTAGTTTTATTTTATTTTTATTTTATTTGTGTATCGTATTTGTATGCAGGTAGTAAACATATCTAGAAAGAGATACTGTTTGTCTACCTCTGTTTCTTAAGGTATAGTATTTTCCTTTGCTATGTTGTAACTTATGTTTTACATAGTTAGTGTCACCTACTTTATTAGTATTTCTTAGTTCACCCCCTGCCACTTATCCATAGTTTTTTTTTTATAAAATGTTCTTATAAAATTCTTTTCCTATAAAATGTTTTGACAAAATCTTTTTTGTGAGTCTCTTGGAATCAGCCTCTCCACAGACAAGAATGCTTGTAGAGGTAAGGTTGCCTACATCTGGATCTCTCCAGACCTCGCGAAAGTGGGACCTACACTGGGAGGCGTTATTGTTGTTGTTGTATGAATTTTCTACAGATCATATCTTTCTGTATTATAGAAAGGACCCAATCTCCTTTAAGCTATTCATTTTCATTATATTTTGCAAACCCTTTTCTTTGTAGTTCTCCAAGACTAATTAAGCTACTTTCCGTCATATGACTATTTGCTTCATAATCAGTTTTTTCATACTTGTCTTCTATTACTATTTATATAATACCATTGTTGTTGTTTAGAGCAAGATTGAGTGCTTCTTTTTCGCTAAGCTTAGTATAGTCTAAACTTCCTAAATTTTCGATAGGCTTGTTATTTTTTCTATTTTTACATTCATTTGCATGTCCTACTTCTCTACATGCCCACCAGTTACAATTATTTTTCCATGCATGACAATGAGTAGCTTTTCTAACAAATCTTTACTTTTTGGGGATTGGCTTGCTGTAATAGTTTCTCTTGTATTGTTTCCCCTCTTTGCCGATTAAAGCTCTTTTCTTATAAAATTTTCTCTTTCTCCTCTTCTCACATTCATTTCCCTATTGATGAGAAGCATCTCGGCAAGCTAGCAATTATTATTTATTTTCTATTACTTTGGAGATCAAGACATTGATCATTAACTCATTTTCTTAAATAGTAGATTCTTGTACCAAGGATATCAGTGTCATCTGTTTGTTTAAGCCATGTAAGGTATTTTTCATTGATTATGCAATTTTTATGATGAGAGAATTTGTTATAAAATATGCCAAGATTGGTTTCCATTATGCCTCTCATGTCCCAGAGTTCTATATTATTAGTTATTCTCTACCATTTTTTAACACTTTCTGTTTAATCAAGTTGAGCTCCAATAAATTAAGTTTCAATTTTCATAAATAATTTTTTGAATATAGTAGCTAGTGTTCAATAATTCTCAACATATTTTTACCTTTTGCGTCTAATGAGTTCTACCAGTTAGCTATAGTGTTAGAAAAGCTTTGTTCGATATAACTTCGGAAATTTTTAGCAGCCCATGTAGTATTTAAATTCACAACGACATTCATACATCTTTTCTAATGTTCGAACATTTCTTCTCTATTACAAGTTCCATGGATTTTTAGGACGCAACCCATACAGCTAATTGGGGTAAGACTAATTTCTTCAAAAGGAGTAGTTTTCCTTGGAATAAACCCAAAGAAAAAGTTGATTGTTTATCCCGCTAGAACATATTTAATTCTCATGAAAATTGGTATTTCTTCTGGGCAATTCATGAAGCTCTTCAAGTTTTAGAATTTCATTATTAACTAAATTGGATTCAAACTCGTTGATTTTGAGCTCTTCATCAATTTCATTGATTTGGCTTTCGGCCACCAGTTTTCCATGTTCTTTTATCTAATCATGACTTATTCTACATAGATAATATTCATATCTTCTAGTTTAATTAGATTTATTTGTTGATGTATTTCTTCTTCTAGTTGAAATATTATTTGTCTCTTCATTATCATCACTTAATATCCCTTATTTGTCTATTTCGCGCCATTAACTTGCTTAACTATTTAAGGTTTTGCTCTTTATCAACCGTACTTTGCGTCTCCTCTAGATTGTACTCGCTATCAATGTTGTCAGAATCAATATCCTAGTTGGAATTGATTGGGGGTCTTTGGAATCGAAATTGTAGAATCAGATCACGGATAGTGAGATTCTAATATCTATTTTGAATAGTGAAATTTAGTTTTATAAAAACAAAAAACTTAATTAACATCCATAAAGATTATAGAAGTTCAATTTTAACTATATTTTGTAGAAACCTTTGATACAAAATATATATTGTTGGAATGATTTCTTTATTATAATTAAATATGATTTCTTCATGAAATTTGGTTGGGAACGTGAATTAGATCATATGATACATAGTATTGTATTAAGATTGTATTATTTGTTTTTGGAACTTCATTAGGATCATAAGATGTAACAAATTTTTCTAGTAGGAGTTGGATCGATGGAGGGTTCTTAGACCATAGAGTAGTAGGATCGTAAGATTTGGATCGGGAATTTAATAACCATGCCTCTATCTTGTTTTGCTTCTAGTTTTTCTTCTTTTGTGGTGATTTTTTAGAAGATTTTTCTAGGTATTTTTCGATTTTTATATCTTTGAAAGGTATTGGACTTTTATTCTTTGGGTTTTGAAAAAGATATTTATACTAAAATACAGTACTAATACCTAAATTTGATTTACCATTGTGACTAACTTCGTTGATTGATGATAGGTAGATTAATGGCATTTGTTTTTTCACCTCCTTCACTTAAGTCTTAATTTCTGCTAATTCTACTTTTAATCATAAAACTATATAAGTGATATAATTTAATGGAGGCACTAATGGAATAGACCACTCTATAGTTTGTATAATATGTGGACAAATTTCGCATGGCACAAATGATCATTCAAACACTAAATGCAATTAGTGAACTTAATTAATTAGTGTTATGTTACTTAACACCAATTTAAAAAAACACTTAACCAATAATAAAGGAAATAACAAAATATTTAAATCTAGATAGGAACTAAATTGCAAATATACTTGCTTGCTTTTCGGTAATGGCGTAAAATATGTAAATAATAAAAATTTCGTGAAAATATGCAAATAACCTAAACTTAGGGTACTTAGCATAATTAAAAAAGTTTGAGTTTGGTCCAATTTGTAACTATAAATTATTTACCCGAAGTTAAATGGACTGGAAAATAATTATTAGAAATTATGGGCTGAGAAAATTATTTACCCTAACCTTGATGTTTTGCAAGATAATTTATTTTGACAAGCCTAAACCTTTATTCGAGGTCAAATAAATAGTCCAAGCAAGTATTCCAAGCTTGACCTTACTCTAGTAGCTTTCCACATTCAAACATCTATACCAAATAACAAAATAGTTAGAATAGTGAGAGAAACTCAATAACGCCTACACCAAATGGTTCAATACAATTTCAAATTCATTTTAAACATTTTTGGGGAGAGGAAAGAGTTTTGGAACGATTTTGAAAACAAGTGAGGTTCTCAACCATACCAACACATAAAAGAGTTCCTTTTTACCTCTTAAACAAACCATTAGATAGGTTCATCTCATCGGCAAGGGACCCCAACAGTATGGCCTTCTGTAGAACTAACTCATGGAACACTACCCTGGGATATTCATGACTTAGCATACACCCATCTACCACAACACGTACTCAAAAACTTGCATGCATTAACCTAGGTAAGGCTATTATGTCTCAATTATAAATGTCATGCCCTAATCTTGGGAGCAACCCTCTCGAAACTCGCCATAACCTTTCAACTTTTCTTAGTTAGTATTTTATGAACAAGATACAATTTGGGTTCTTTCAAGCTCCTACTAATATAGCAAGAAACTAGAATCACTTCAAGCATCCAATGAAACATGAGACACTAACTTAAGAAATAAGTCGATCACACTAATTAGCATAGCTTTGAAATAAAAACAGAGTCACATAGAATAGTTTAAGTTTTCTCCCTAAGATCCCCTTTGGCATAGCATTTCACATAACAATTTAGAAAACACCCAAAATACATTCAAGAAGTGCACAAAAGGATAGTTAGGATATATAAATTACCTAAATAAAGCATGAATATTCTAATTTGAGCTCGATCCTGAATTGTTGAGCCCAAATGACAAAATAGTGAGTAATGATATGTGCCAATTGCCAACCCTAGATTAATTTACCATCCAACTAAACCAAGCAAGCCTAAAGGTTATAAGTTCATAGGTAAAATCCCGAATTGTTTATATTAGGTCATCTAGATAATTTTTAATAATTATTTTCTAGCTAGATAATTATTAACTAAACTTGTAATTAACTTTGTCAGATATGCGGTTTCTGGCCAGTTTTTCGTCGCAACTTATAGAGAGTATAACTTAACTTAAAGATATATTGACTCGAAATGTGTGA
>NCQT01086505.1:5262-19554 GCA_002740465.1 Stenocereus thurberi | reverse complement strand
GTCCTACATTTAGTAAAGAGTCCTTTTCTGGGGGTATTTTGTCTTCACAAAGGTTGAATCAACCGGTCGTCTAATATCTTAGAGACTTCATGCAATCATTGACTTGTGTGAATTTTATGAGAGCTTTCTTGATGTTGTTGTTGAATGGAGGAGCAAGGAGAATGGACATGACTATGAGGGATGGAAGGTCGAAAACATGTTTTGCAAGTGTAAGTATATTGAATCATGTAACGGAGGTATACACTACTAAACTTTATCATATTTTCTAAGAAGAGTACAAAAAGGGGGCAACTTGCGCACAAGATAAGGTTCAAGAGACTGACACATGCATGGTATATAAAGTGTGGCGGGACAATGTTGATGAGTTTTGCCACGTTGTCAACATTAATTGGTCAACTCAAGAAGCTCTTCTTGCACATGCAAAAAATTTGAAATAATGAGAATTTTGTGCTTTCATATTATAAAAATGTTTAGTATGTTTTGTGTTTAAAAAATTCTCAAGAAGTACATATTAGATAGATGGAAGAAAAATATCAAGGGTTATGAAGAGGTTGATAATGCAAGATCTTTCAACAAGTATGCTAGCACTTCTTCATCTATTTGGCAATTGCAAATGTCGCGAAAATTCAATACACGCATCACCGCTTCAGCCACAAGTGCAAAAACAAGAGCTTTTTTTGAAGAATTATTTCAAAAGGCTAGAGAAGCTATTGAGATGGACATAGGCCCTATATACCATTTTGGATCAGAAGATAAAAATGTAAACTCAAGTGAAATAGTCAAGAATCCCACTAGATTAAGAGAGAAAGGGCAAAGGAATAAGAAAGAAGAATGCTGAAAGAAAGGCAACAAACATTTTTAGCCCTGTTAACATCAGGCCCCTCATCTATCCAGCCCAGGTATCACTATACTAAAATTGTCATAATTTAGTTCAAGAAATAATGAAAAAGTTTCATTTTCACATTATAATTAAAGGAATAACTTCTATGGTTTTTGAAGGCAGCAAGTGGTGTAAGGCCTCTAGAGGATTCTAGTATGACCAATACTAATGTTGGAGCGACAATTACAGAGGCAAGCAACTACAGAATCAATATATGTTTGAAAAAATGTACATAGGAAAATTTTACAATTGAAGGACATAATATTTGTTGATGCACGGGGCATGCACCATGGTGTCTGTCGGAGATGGTACACCTAGAAGAATTTGGTGAAAATATGAATGTTAGAATTGATAGCAGGAGGACACCACCATTTCTTTGAGCATAATTAAATTTTTTGTTATTAAAAATATACATGAATGCTATTGGTTCTCATTGAATTTATGGATATTAGAACGATTTAGTGATTTAAAACTGTAGATGTGGATGCTACTATTGATTCGTATTTGGTGATGGTAGATTCTTGGTGATTTTACATCTCAATTTTGCTCCAATGAATCTTTTATGCTATATAGTGAATTGTTTCCCGATTGTAGTGAACCTTTTGTGCGTTGCTTTANGAATTATAAATTTGTAAATTTCAATAGATGTGTAAAAAGATGTGTAGGCTCTAAGAATAGCTGGAGCCAAATCGACATGCCCCCCATGGAGGGAGGGGCCAAAACAAATAAAAAACACCACACACATACATCCACAATGCAAGAATATTTTTGGTCCATCCCTCCGCGCGCGCGCGGGGGGGGGGGGAAGGGTGTTCTCGGCTTGGATTTGGTTGTTCTTGGAGCCTACACTTTTGACCATCATTAGAGATATTAGAGAAGTAGCTTTTCCTTTGTATCTTGCAAGAATATTTTTGAGTCTAAGTTTAATGTCTTTTTTGAATAAGCTCATATTCAAATTTAACAAACTTTGGCCCGAAAAAGTGGGAAAGCAAAGTTGCCGCACTTGTGTTATTCAAGGCCTTTTCCTACTGTGTCTTTCCATGACAAGATCCACTGCTATGTGAATGAACTTCATTCTTGCGTTAAGCCTGATGTTTTAGGAGTTAAATATGTATATAAATCATGCATTTTTATGATTATGACACTAATCTAAATGATCTGATTATATCTTTGAACTATGGTTTCATTCAAAATGGATCTAGCTAGATGTACCTATATTGTATCTGAATGAATATATCTTTTTTTTTCCTTCAAAGTTTTCTTCTACCATAGAATTATTTAGCTGAACAGACAACTTCAAGCTAATCTGTGTCCTTGGAAGACTTAACATGCGTCCTTGGAAGACTTGCAGATGTAGTCTAAGTTCTAAGTCTGCCTTGTTGGTTAGCTTAAGTGCTTGTGCAGGTAAACAAAGCTTATGATAGCATCAACTCAAGAAGATGATTTTCCTAGGTTATTTGTGTTATATTGGGGTTGTTTAGGGCTAGTAATGTTGTTGTTACTTGAGTCAACTTTGAGGAGACTTTTTTTTCTCCATATGGTTGCTACATTTCTTTTCTCCTCATTTCTAAATGATTGTAAGGTTAGACACGCTCGTGGAGTACGGTCAATTGTTCATCAAATCATTTTTTCTTCAGTTTTTGGCATTCTGACATATACAAGAGAACCATTTCAAAGTTTGTTGCCTTTTTTTCTTTGCTGTAGTGAACCTTTGATGTCTTAGTGGGCATATTTTCACTTTTGTAGTGAACCTTTTAATGATGCTCATAATAGTAAGATTAAAGTTGACTTTTAGTTGAATTGCTTTTTAATTTTTGTCACTGATAACAGTTATACAAGGAAGAAGTGGATCAAACATATGGCATGCAGGAGATCAAAAAGAAAATGCTCACTAGGAGATGATGTTGGTATGTTGAAGGCATATTGTTTTCTTTTTTTTTTGGGGGAGAGGAGGGTTAAGCAAGTGATGAATATATGCATGCAAAGCGTTGTCAAAAACTACAGTCACAAGACTCTATATATTACCATCCTTCAAATATTTTAGCGATAAATTTATGACATTTAAATTGGAAAAAATCAGTGGAGGGGCAAAATCTGGAAGCTAATAATGATAATGAAGGTATTAATGCAAATGATATGGGTACAGGTATGTTTTCTCATAAATTAAGATTGCATTGAACCTTTGATTCATTGATGCAATAAACTTGGATTAAATCTTTATACATGTGACTCATAGGGCTTTTTTTTTTTCATTTTTTGACTGTAGAGGATGACTCTGAGTAGCAACCAGAAGGTCATCAAGTTGGTCATTCAGTTGGGGAATCCGATGCTAGCAAATTAAGGACAAGAATGTCTCCTTTTAGATTGTGTAGCTTTCTTTGTAATGTATTGGATGAGTAAAAGAGAGATGAAATTGAGCTTGGGTTTCAATTTTTGTTCACTTTGAGAATTGATTAAATCCTTTCAAGGCTAGCTAGATGGCTTGGTGAGAACATTGATACTTACAGGCAATTAGTGAAGTTGGCTAGGAATGATGAGTTAAGGATTGTAGAAGATGTGTATTTGGCGATTGGTTTCCCAAGGGGATCTAAATTTGTCAACGAAGTAAAAAAGAATGAAAAAGGAGATTATAAGTAAGCGCTTAATGAGTGGAAGGATCAATTTGGAGGTGCATTGTCTAAGACACATCAACTTCTTGCACAAATAAGGAATCAAAGGCAGGGGGGTGATCTTTTTAAGAGAAAATTTGTTGTGTATATTGTTTCTACCCTTATCAAGGGACAAAGTTTGAAGGTCAATCATATAGTCCTAAAAACCTTAGTGAATGTGAACGACGTTAAGGGTCTCAATTAGTGTGAGTTTACGTTGGATAGCTTGGTTTCTTGCACAGACAAGAGGAAGAGGCAACCAGAAGGTTCATATAGAGGGCTTATTTTATTCTTGATGGTAATAGTTTTAACTTATATATTTTTAAAATTAGTGTTATTTCTACTCTTATCTTTATTAAAGTTTATGTATTAGTAAATTCTTTTTTGCTTTTTATGTTTCGTTATAGATGTGCTACATGGATCGTGTCTTATGCAAGAAAAGAAAGATTGGTAGGGAATTTCCCATTGTATCAAATTAGACCAGCAAAGATCTATGGGCTAGAATGAATTTTGAGTTGAACAGTTATCAAGGCTTTTGTAAGGGGATTGAGGAGGACAGAATTAAGGCGCTTGAGAAACCAACTCTATGCATCCAAGAAGAACATGAAGATATTAGGGCAAAAAATGTTCTATTTTTACTTCAAGTTTTTTAGTGAACATTTTTTGCTCATAGTGTACTTTATTTTGATATCATTTGTGATACATGCTGCCTATCTTTAACTCTATGATCTAACTTGACAATGCATTTGATTATGCTTAATTAGCATTTTGTCTTTAGTTTATGCTGGAAGCTTACTTTGTCATTTTGTGGGATCGATGTGGTACCCTTTTTTTTTTTTAAATTTGAAAGGTTCCAATGGATAGTCTATCTTAAATGTGAATGGCCTTATCCATTGGCTAGACTGTATTGTTTAAATTTTCTATTATTCCTAGGTTGTAAATCATCTTGTATCTAGGTGCTTCTTGACTTGAAAGCCTTTTTGGGGACATTGAGGCATATATAAGTCCAATCCTTTGGTTGTGCAAGATGAATTTGAGTGTATGCAATGGCTACTTCCATTACATTCATATTTGTTAAACCTAATGCGGGGGTGACCTATGATAGCAAGGGAAGACTATGAAACTTTCAAAGACATCCATTTTGGGAGCTGATCACCTAGCTCCTGAAATCTTGATTATCATTGAGCACAGGGAACATGTTCATGTATTTCAATTTGCAAGTTGTCTTGACTACAGTTGTAGAAATCATACACAGGATCTATGAATTATTTCAAAATTTCATAACTTACTATAAGCGTACAGACAGTGGGCATGTGCTTAATACTTGATAGCCCTAAACATCATAATTAATGATCTAAGTTGGCTTCATCTTGTATTGTATGATTGGTCATTACACTAGATCATTCTGTTTCTATAGTGGTAAGCATAATTCAACATCGTAAGCCATTCCTTTGCAATTAAAATTTGCCCTTGAACTGCTAATGCATGGTGGCTTTCATTTGGCCAAATAAAGGTATGAAATGCTTGTAGGTGAGCCCAATGGAGGTTGAAGATCAAAGAAGAACTAAGAGAGAGAGAGAGTTCCCAAATAAAGAAGGCTTCTAATAGCAAAGATTCAACACTTGAAATAGGTAGCAAGAAGATAATTCATCCCACCCTCTAACCCTCTAAAGTCTCAGCACCAAGGATTAGATTAAAGGAAAGACTCAAATCTCCACCCTCCTAAGAAAGATAAAGAATTCGAGATTTTGAGGAAAACCAAGCTTCAAGCTCCCATATCATTCATTAAATCTGATTTTTCATAGAGGTGGGGTCCATAAATACCTAACGAGAGGGAGAATTAGCTGTACATTAGTGGAGCAAGTGGTTCAATCAGAGGCTTATAAAATATCCTAGGAAATAAATCAAGATGTTTAAGATAATTGTAATCACTATGAGCTGTATTTTTCAGGATTCATCCTCCATATTCTAGAGAGCCATGAGTAGGCTCTACTCCTCTAAATGAGGTGCTGGTACTTGTTAACTCTTTCCTTGTGTGTGAAGAATCATTCCATGCTGATTAATCTTTAAAATTATAGGCTTAACGTCTTCAATTAAGCCCATATTCAGAATCGTGCATTTTTCAGTCTTGGACTGACCCTTGCTTAGCATTTAGCCCATAACTTTCTCAATACTCGGAGTTTCAGTGTGACTGAAGACTCGTTAGAAAATAGAAATTTGGGACTTTCCATCCATGTATAATTTATAAAAATTAGAGCCCAATTGCCTGATTAAATTTGAGGTAGAAATGAAGAAAAGTATTCTGCCTAGAAACTAAAAATGAGCTAATGAGGTGGTTTTTGGGAGGATTAAGTAGTTAACTCTTTATTTAGGACAACTATTGGCCTAATCACCTTTCCTAACCCTTCTTAGATCTTTTTAAGGGCCCCAACTCAATATTAACCTAGGGGGACCGAGACCTTGACCTAGGGTCAACATTGGGCCAACTTGGCTCATGGCCCTCACCAGTAAGAGTAGGTCCAAGGTCGGGAGTTGCTCCGCATCAACCCCTCCCCCTTGAAGAGAATTTATCCTCAAATCTTCATCATGTTCCTCATCATCTTCAAGGTAAGGAGTGAGATCCCCAACATTAAAGCTGATGGATATTTGCATATGTCCCGAAAGTTCAATCTTATTTGCATTCTATCCCACCTTTTGTACTAGCTTGTATGGACCATCTCCTCTAGCCNTGAGGTTGTTCTTCCTTCTTAAGGGGAACCTTTACTTCCTCAAATGTAACCACATAAGATCACCCGGTTTGAACTCAAGGTGTGGGCCGTTCTTGTTGGCCTTTTACTTGTATTGCTCATTCACTTTTTCAATTTGTGCTTTTACTTATGCAGCTTCTTCATTTCTTTGCTCTTGCTTCACCCTCAAAACTCACCCTTGATTCTTAAGGAATAGGTATAAGATTAATAGGAGTAAGGGGGTTAAGACCATAGCACACTTCAAAGGGAGAGTGAGAGGTAGCATAGGAAGGAGCCCTATTGTACGCGAATTTGGCATGAGCAAGCTTGACATCCAATCCCTCAAACTCTTACTCACCATACCCCTTAGCAAGGTTGTGAGAGTTTTATTTGTCACATCCGTTTGTCCATCAGTTTGAGGATGGTAAGTAGTGCTAAGAAGTAACTTAGTCCCCACGAGCCTCCATAAGGATCTCCAAAAGAGAGATAGAAATTTGGCATTCCTATCTGACATGACGATTCTCGGAATACCATGGAGCCTCACAATTTCTTGAAAGAAGAGGTCCGTAATGTAGGTAGCATCATCACTTTTATAGCATGCAATGAAGTGAGCCATCTTGGAGAGTCGATCTACTACCACCATGATAGCATCTTTTCCCCAAGGGGTTCTTGGAAGGGCCATAATGAAGTCCATGCTACTGTCATCCCAAGGCCTTGAGGGGACCGGAAAAGGAGTGTAGAGACCTTGATGGAAATGACTCTTAGCTATGTGACAGATGTTGCATCTTGAGATCACCTTATGAACATCACCACCCATCTTGGGCCAATAAAAATGATCCTTGAGTATCTCAAAGGCCTTGACAATGCCAAAATAACCCGCTAAGGCTCCTTTATGAGCCTCCTTGACAATCAAGTCCCTTAGAGGACTTCTAAGGATGCAAAGCTTGTTTTTTTTTTTTTTGAAAAGGAAACCATCTTATAGAGTGAAAGAGCCAAAGTTCAAAGGATTCTCCACCATTTCCTTGAAGTCTTCATCCTCATGGTATAGAGCTTTGATAGAATGAAATCCAAGAACCTTGGCTTCAAGGACTGAAAGGAGAACATATCTCCTTGATAAGACCACAATATTCTCTTTCCCACTCTTATGCTTACAAGAGAAGGTAAAAGATTGAAAGAACTCAATGCATTTAGCATAACTAGAGTTCAACTTGTGTTGACAATTGATGTAGGACAATGCCTTATGATCCAAATTGAGCATAAAGGGCTTGGGCTTAAGGTAATGACTCCAATGTTCCAAAGCTCTAACAATGGCATAGAATTACTTATCATAAGTGGAGTAGTTGAGCCTCAAACTATTCAACTTCTCATTAAAGAAAGTTCGAGGGCACTTAGCATGAGTGAGAGCTGCACCAATCTCAACGCCACTAGCATTAACTTTGATCTTCAAATAGAAGATCAAAGTTGGTAAGACCTAAGATAGGAGCTGATGAAAGCCGATCCTTGATGGTTTCAAAGGCCCTGTGGGCACCCTTTGTTCACTCATAGACTCACAGTTTCCTTTCTTCATTCATTCAGTCAAAGGAGCCATAATAGAGCTAAAGTCTTTGATGAGCTGGCAGTAGAAAGAGGCCAACTCAAGGAAGCTTCGTACTTCCGTGATGGAGTTGGGAGTAGGCTAACTCTTGCTAGCCTCAACTTTAGATTCATCAACTTGAATTCTCTCACCAAACACAACATAGCCAAGAAAGACTACTTGAGAAGTGAATAGTTCACACTTCTCAATTTGGCATATAACTTTTGTTGTCGTTATACTTGAAACACTTGAGAAAGATGCTCTACATGAGACGTTCCATCACAACTATACACCAAAATATCATCAAAATATACCACAATAAACTACCCACTGAATGGTCTTAAGACTTCATTTATGAGCCTCATGAAAGTACTAGGAGCATTAGATAGACCAAATGATATCACACGCTGCTCATACAACCCATACTTGGTCTTAAAGGCCATTTTCTATTCATCTCCTTCTTTCATTCTAATTTGGTGATAGCCACTCCGGAGGTCAATTTTGGAAAAGACCTTGGACCCATGCAATTCATCAAGCATATCATCCAATTGAGAAATAGGAAATCAATACTTGTTGGTGATGTTGTTTATGACACTAGAATCAACACACATATGCTAAGTGCCATCATTCTTAGGCACCAAAAGGACAGGAACCGAATATGGACTCAAACTTTTCATAGTGCACCCACGATCAAGCAACTCTTGGACTTGTTGTTAAAGCTCTTTTGACTCATTAGGATTGCGCCTATAGGCTGGCTTGTTTGAAAAAGGAGCGCCTCGTAAAAGATCAATTTGGTGCTCAATTCCTCTCAAGGAGGCAACCCTGGGGGTAAATCATTAGGGAATACATCCTCAAACTCTTTCAAGAGTGATTGAGCTAAGGGATGCATGGGTTTTACTCCCTTACTTGTGTTTGATTATGTCATAAGCATGGCAGATAAATGCTTGCTCTTACTAATGGCTCTCTCCATCTGTATTTCACTCATAAATAGACTTTTCTCACTTTCCTTCCTTAGCTTAGATTTGAGGAGTTTATGTGAAGGTAGCTGTGTCAAAGTGAGATTACGACCCATGTACTTGAATGCATAAGTATTAGCATGTCCATCATGAATCACATGATTGTCAAACAACCATGGTCTACTAAGCAACAAATGACATGCATCCATGGGAAGAACATTACAGAGTACTTCACCACAATATAGAATGCAATAGGTGTTTGCTTAGAAATGGTTACCTCACTTCCTTGTTTGAGCCATTGGAGAGGATAAGGGGTGGGATGCACCTTGGTGGGTGATTGAAGTTTGTCAATGAGTGTTGTGGAAGCTACATTGGTGCAACTTCCTCGATCAATTATAAGCTCACACACCTTGCCTCTGATAGTGCATCGGGTATAGAAAATTTGCTCCCGTTGGCTTTGCTCACTAGGAGCCTCTTGGACATAGAGTGCTCTCCGAATCGCCAAGGAGTGATCAAAGTTTGATTCTCGTCCTCTACTTTCTCTTCACTTGTAGCTTCTTCAATAGCTTGAATTTCTTCTACCTCTCTAATGGTGAGAGTCTTTGGCTAGGACAATCCGCTTGGAAGCGTCCATAATCATGACATTTGAAACACTTTTTACCCTCCAATCTCTTTGATGGTTCACTAGCAGTCACTTTCTAGCAGTAACTTACATAGGAACTTATTTTTTCTTGAATATCATAAGAAAACCTTAGGTAATTCATATGTAACTCTAAGAGATTCAATATTTATACTATTAGATAGTTAGAAGACAATGAACCAAAGCGCGATCTACTTTTTATATGAAATTCTAAAATATCTATAAGGACTCTACTAGAAGGAGAAGCCCTTTCTAGTGGTAATGACATTTTATTTCAGATTTCCTCCGTTTTTGACAAGAGTTAATGCTCTAATGATTACCATTGGCGAGTTTATAAGTTAAACTATCTAGCAGAGAATTCTTCAATCCTATATGTTCAATAGAGAAAGAAAACTGGTTAAGTCATAAGTGCCAATGTAGGAGTTGCCCTTGCGCTTGCGTATTTTATGAATTCTTTTTCACAAAATCAAGTATTTCTTTATAATAAGTTTGAATAAGAAAAGGTTTTGGGACTAAATAGATTTAGAACTTTTAAATTCCCATTATGACCATAAAGATTTCTTTTTCCATCATGGGATAGTTGCACTCTACTTTATTAAAACTTTCATTGTAATATTTGCAGAGTTTTTCTCTTCTTTGATTTTGAGTACTTCACTCCAATGCTCATTGCTCGCCTTTATCTTAAGAATTAAATAATCCCCTTCATTGGGCAAACTAAGAACAAAAAGATTTTTTCTTAAGTTTATGCTGCAATGACTTTCTCAATTTAGCTAGATCTTTAATGAAATATGAAGCATAGATAAGACATTCAAGAAATCTTTCTAATTGCTTCCTATCTTCAATTTTTTAAGAAAAATTTTCTATTTTCCCTAAAATATGCTTTTATAGAATGATTTGTCTAGCTTTTATTTCTAGAACCTAAAAACTCAATTTCTTATTTAGCATAAATGCACTTGTTCTTACCAAGAATAATACCATGATTGATACATCTTTAGGTGATAGCTAGAATATCATCTTTGTGTTGTTCTATGGTCTTAGAAAAGACAAGAATAGCACTGATGTTGACTAGACATTAGTGATTAAGATATTTGAAGATATTATCCATTCTTTTTGGGAATATTTGAGGTGCATTTTTAAGACACAATGATAATATTATCCACTTATAATGTCCTTAAAGGACACTAAAAACAGTTAAAGGAACGCTTTTGAAATAGCTCAACCCTAAATTATATTTATTTATTCAATTACCTCATGTGAATGATTTTCTCATATTTATTTATCGCATTTCATCATCTCGGTGCAAAAAAGAAAATAATAATTTAATTTGGACCGCAACTTGGCAATTTGGGTTTTATTTATTTATTTAGTTATTAACTAAAATTTTGGAAGAATTGATAGTAGACCCTAATAAGTTATAATCTAAGTGATTTTATTTGTTTTCCGTAACATCACAAAAATTTAATTTTGAGTTGTGCAAAAATATTATCGTTACGGAGCGTTTTATTTCCGAACCCAACTTATTTGGAGCCAATTGGAAGCCCAACAGGCTTGTCTAGTTAACGTAGCTAACTACCATGATTAAGCCTAACCATAGTTAGGTAATAGTCATTTTTGAAGATAAAAACTCAGCCAAGTTTGTTAGATTAGTCACAAAAATACAACCTAAATCCAAAACCACATTTTCTCTCTCTTCTCTCTGTCTCTACACGGTTGCCCAGCCCTCTCAGCTGCTAATTTGTACTGTTCGTGCCACCCAACAGCCACCCTCTGGCCACCATGGCAACCACCAGCCATCCCCACACCCCCTCAAGCATCAAACATCACTTTCACCTATTTTTCTTCAAGCAAAGTGAGTAAATCTTAACATCTTCTTATTGATTTTGTTTGTATTTTGGTTTTGATTCTTGTTTTGTTTTTAATTTCGGTGGTTAATCATGTTGTTCTGATAGAAATAAGAGTTATTTTGGATGTTTTAATTGTTGGATAAGTTTGATAGAAAGTAAAGGTTGATTATGTTCATGCAAGCTCAGTTTAAAACCATGTTTATGGATTGATTTGTATTAGATTTGGTGGTGCTTAGCATTATTAATGATTATGATGTAGTTGTTGTAGTTTTGGATGGTTTTAGAGGAGTTAAGGGTGAATCTAAGTTCGCCAAAAATTATGGTTTTAATGATTATGCAAGGTTTAACCTTCCTTTAATAGCAAGCATGTTATTTATGTATATTTGATTGAGAAATGAATCTTTGATGTATATGATTATGAAGTCAAATTAAGTGTAATGGTTTTGTATGGTGATGGGAAGGACCAAAGCTTTGTTACATGATTTCAAGGAGTAATTTTAGATGAGAATTTGTGTGAAAAGATAGGACAAAGTAATGACAGTGGGGGCTGAGAAATGCCAGAAAACAGGGCAGGCTTTGCTAATAAACTGGTAATGAATAGCCCCATCAAAAATTATGATTTTTGGTGGGTAGATAGATCAGTGAGTTAGCTTTCAAATTCATTTTTAATTGTCTTAATCCGAGGTCTATGGAAAAAATTATGGCCTAGAGCTGCACAGGTTATACCAAAACTGGCACACTTGTGTTCTACCCCAGTTTTGGGAACCCTATCGTGGGAATCATGTTTTGTGTTCCAAATGAAATTTTTTCAAGACTTCTTAAGCTTTATATATTAGGCAATTAGGTCTCAAATGGAGATCGGGAGATTAGGTTATGACTCATTTACTTTACCCCCTATTACGACCTTACTTTTCTTTTACTAAAGTATTAACTATGAAAAGAAATACATTTGCTAACTAGATGTTCCTATAACGATATTTTTGTATAGAATTAGGGCCTAAACTATCATTTCCTCCCCTTTTGGTATAATCATACTCAGTGACATTTCATTAAAAGTCTCAAGTACGTTCATTGTCTGTGTCTTTAGAAATCAGCACATAGCTATCAAAATTATACTGTTTTCGTAAGTACATTAATGAATCAGTTTAATAAGTGGTTTATCACATGATTGGTGACCCCATCAATTATTAGTTGCAGGGCATTGCCCTTCAGTTATCCGCGTAGCTTTAGGCCAGGTCCCCTGATCGGCTTGACAGATGTACGCCTATCTTCAGATTGTAATAGTTACTAGGGGTTTACTATCAGATAATAATTGACAATGTAGTTTTATATTCATCTCATTCTCTATTTTAAATTAAAATGAATTGTAGTATGGGCTTAACCGGTTTTTAAGTGTGCAGTTAGCAATATAGAAATGCATGTACTGACCTTCAGCTAATAGTTTGAAAAGTTTTCATGTTTTGTTTTAGAAAAATGCTTAGTGAATCGCCCTCCGGCTGGTAGGCCAATTGGAGAATATAAATGAGCAAAAATTTCTAAAACGAATAGTGGTGTTTAAGTGCTGAAATATTTTGAGCACTGTATTGTGAGATATTTTGAAGTTAGGACTATATACTCTACTAAGAGTTACTATATTGTGATGTAAATTATGAGATCGTTAGTTACTGTTGATGTTGGTTTGATGGTTTGCTTTTCCAAATGCTGTGTGGTGGAAACGATGTTTTTCTTAGTTATGTTTAATTATTTTTAAGTCAAGCCTTGTCGTTTTTGGACAGCGGTAACGCCCCAATCATTTGGGATATCACTACTAATTGATGAGAATGCAAACAGTGAATTATGTACATTTGGGGTGTTACAGATTTGGTATCAGAGTCAAGTTTTGATTTTTCTGATGGGATATCGAGTATGGAATTTAGATATAGGAGGGTGAGAAGGGTTATTAGTAAGGAATGTCGTATATTATAAGAGATTTGTGATATTAGAAATAAATTTGTAATATTAGAAATGCATATTGTTTATCTTTTGCATACCCCTCATTTGTATTTTTCTTGCAAGATGAATCCTTATGCTATTAATATGATGCCTGGTATCTCTATGGCGGCCCATATTTCACTATTGTATACTAGCATGATAGCTCATACGCAGGGCCCTTTCTCCGAGTTTTATAGCATCATGATTCGTGCATTCAGATTGCTATGGTCCTTATCCACGGTTGATCCGTGGGTAGAGTTCAGGCTCCATTATCATCATTTCATGATTACGGAGAATCTAGGTTGGGATGGACCGAGGTTCCAGTCCAAGGGGCTTGGGCTGCCATCACTATAGAGTTAATGTTGCGGGAGAAGTTTGAGCAGAGGGGGGTTACTATGGAGACTCTTCAGTGCGTCTTTCCTCTACACCAGGCACATCCCCCGCGTGCACCACCTACACTAGCACAGGGACCACCTTCGCTGCCTATACCGGGTACTCCCCAAATGCCCGACAATCCTGGGGAGGATCATATGATGGTGGATCTCCCCGATACACCGGAGATCGTGCTAGTTAGTTCTGATGATGGGCCCATGGAGGCTTTTAAGGGCCATTTAGAGGAAGAGGATGATCCAGAGGAGGATCAGGAGATTGCTGAGGTAGTAGAGGAGCAGTAGAAGGACCAAGAGGTCGATGAAGATGTAGGAGAGTAGCAGGTCAATCAGGAGATTGACAAGGTAGAGTTTGGAGCATTAGATAGCAGCTTCGACTTAGGCAAGGAGTGGAGGATGAGTCCGACCCAGATTATGATCTATCTAGTGATCGTTAGTTTTTTTTTTTTTTTTTTTTTTTTTTTTCCAGGTCTTGACTTGAGTAGGTTACATTTTGAGCCTCGTATGTATATAGTATAGTCGGATTGGATAGTTGCATTTTGCGTAGCATATGACATTTTATGTAGCTAGTCAAATCCTTCCGACCGTGATGATATGGTCTGTTTCTTTTTTGGGCATGTGATGGACTTAGAGACTGGAGGCTAGTTAGTGTTTTAGGTAGGAGC
>NCQT01086503.1:0-11701 GCA_002740465.1 Stenocereus thurberi | reverse complement strand
CATTTGCTAAATTTAATTCTGATGGTGACATTTTGTTTGCTACCTCTACTGAAAGGGGGAACTATCTTGATTGGATTCTTAATTCTGGGTGTACCTATCAAATGTGTCCTCATAAGGATTGGTTTTCAACATATGATCCACAGGACTCAACTGCTGTTCACATGGGCAATAATGCCCAATGTGATGTAACTGAAATCAGTACTGTTAAAATCAAGACCCATGATGGTGTTGTCAGGACTTTATTGAATATTTATCACATTCCTGACTTGAAGCATAACCTCATCTCTTTAGGCACCTTTGAATCCAATGCGGTGTAAATATTCAGCTGAAGGTGGAGTTCTGAAGGTTTCAAATGGCAGTCGGATTCTGTTGAAGGGTTTGTAACACCCCCAAAATGATAATTACCTGATTCATATATAATCGCAACTCAGACTTAATGATAGAAAGTACTACCGCCATCCTGATAAGGACAATGTGCACTGAAATCATTTAATCTTATAACTCATGTTTACAATCACAAAATCTATTAAATTGAAACACTCCAAGTCCAAAACCCATAATCGTTCTAATACAATCCACTTAATCAGATCATGTGCTAACTAGCACTCTACACTACACAAGTATATTGAATATAGATCCAACTTGATTTTAAGGTCGGTCCCAACATTTATGCTATACTGATTCCACTGTGAGCATCTGATGACTACTAAAAGGGCTTGCTAAATGGAGAAACATGTGAAATTTTATCACCTAAAATGGAAAACATGAAAATAATTCGAAAATGTGAGTAAAAACTCAGTACATATATATTATAAAATAAGCGTAGAAACACTATTGATGGGCACCCTCCTTTTCAATTAATTTAGTTCACAACAACAATGAAAATGCAAATAGTATAAACTGAATTGCTTATTATTATCTGGATGTAGATTCCTTACAATGATATGGTCTATACATAGTTGTACATCTGCCAATCTGATTAAGAATTGATCCGATGCCACGTGGATAAATGATGGGCTGATGCCCTATAGATGATAATTGACGGGATCACAAATTAAATGGCAAATCACTGTATAAACTGATGCATTAATAAACTCATTAAGAATTGTAACTTGATAAACATATTCTGCTTTTTGAAGATACAAGTAATGGACGTACCTTGAGTATTTAAAATTGCCATCTGACTTGATAAAAGTCAGCTGTTTCATAAATATCATCTGACTTGATAAATGAGTTCTAACTTGATAACACTTATGCATAACGGGGAATGATAACTAGGCTTCGACTTTGTTTCATACATGTCATTGTAGGTATGTGTAGTCAGTAAATGATCCTTGCTCACATAATTGAGAAAGTAAAAGTATGTGTAATAGAAATTGAGTAATTAGATGGTATACATAACTTGCGTATTTCAATGTAACTTCAAAATTGAATTGATGAAAATAATTAACTCCGATATAAAATAAATGAAAGTAAAATAGACCACAATGAGCTAAATGGGACTAGAAAGGAAAGGCCTTGATGTTGACAAATAGGAGAGTAGTTTTTGCCTTTTGTGAAATAGGTTGCTGATACAGGTTTAAGGCTCACTAATGTAAAGCTTGGTTCAAGATAACAGCGAGTACACTAGATTAGCTTGATAAATATATTTTTGAAACATTTTGAATTGAGTAATAATAGAGGTTTGAGGCCAAGAGAGATATATCTTGGTTCAGAATAGTATAAACTGAGATAACTTAGTCTGATAAATATGGTTTCTGAGTCAAATATTCTCCCCACTTTCTATATTTTATTCATAAATTCATCAGATACAGAATTCCATCTCAATGAGTCATTGAACTCCATAGAAGCTATTAAGCTCACCAAACTTGGCATTTTCTTTGAAAAATTCATAATTGATTCAAAGCTCATAAGCAAGTTCCCAAATCGTATACTTATCTTCTTCTTTCTCATTAAGCAAGCTAAAAGCTCCAGGAAAGTCTATGAATATTCAATTCCTCCTTCAATGACCTTGCTTAACTCAAAATACACAAAATGAGTGCATGATCAATTTCACTCACTCTTTATTATTGCTCTTTACATAATTACTCAAAATGCTTTCAAAAATCACCAAACTCAAAAATGCCCAACCAAAATTCATGAAATCTTATAAGAAATTTGAAAATAATATGGACAATCTATAGTATAATTTTTAGAGTTTTCCTTCAAGTATACGCTGTAAAGAAATTGCAATAACAGCCCAATTTGTACCAAAGCAGGTCAGTTCATTTCAAAAATTCATAACTTTCACCCTTGACTTTAAATAGAGACCTAAAACCCCAACATAGAAAGAATAAGAAGTCCCACAAAACTTTCATTTCTAACACAAAACATGATTCCTACAATAGAGTTTCCAAAACTAGGTTAGAACACGAGTGTATAAGTTTTGATTGAACGTACGCAGTTCTACCAAAATATCCATAACTTTGCCACATAACTAAGATTAAGGTGATTCAAAAGTCATTTGAAAGATAAATCATTGATCTAGCTCCCCACCAAAATTCATAAATTTTTAACAAGCCACGCATTACCAGTCTTTCCTGAAACAGATCCCTATTTTTGGGCCCTTTACCGCTTTCTACCTACTTTATTATCCTCCTTTTCCCCATTATCCTCTAAAAAAATCATTTGTTGAAATTGACAAACCATGGGATGACCCTCAACATTACTTTAGATAGCCATAATCCACAATTTTCACTTCATAATCTTCCAAGGTTTATTTTTAAATCTAAAACACACATATGACAAGCTTGTTGACAAACATCATTTAAATCATGCATAATTCTCATAAACTTAGCTTATGCCTCACTTGAACTTGTACTTAAACTCATCTAAAATCAACGTAAAGGGATTGAATAAGATCACCCACAACTTTAAATTCATTTTTCATTCCAAAATCACAACAAATGAAACAAGCAAGCTTGGATTCAACTTTCATGATTCATCATGGTACAACTCATCTGTCACACTTTCAATTCATCACCCACAACTTTAAACATCACTAAACTCAATAAAAATTGCATAATAATCATCACTTTGTTCATATAAACATAAGGCATAACTTAAACAATCTCTAAAACTCAAAACATTCCATAGGTTAAGGTGAGGTTACCTCACTTCGATGCTTGAAAGAAGGAGTTAGGACTGTGTTTGAGTAGGGGGAGGGCTACCATGGATGTGGGGGATTCCCAGGTGGTTGGTGGTGGCTGGAAGCTGGGCAAGGGCTGCTGCTATGTTTTTCCCAGCTTACTGTTGTGGAGAGTAAGAGAGAGATGGAGAGGTTTGCTTGCAAATTCTTTGTGAGTAATTGATAAATAATGGTCCTAAGGTCTTGACTAATATGTGGCTGAAATTTTTCTTGCCATTAAGTACCTTTTTGCTAGGTATGCTTAGGTGCAAATTATGATAATTAGTGATAAATATACACAAGTAACTTGGGCCATATATAATTGGGTCTAAATCATGGGTTCTAGGCTTGATTTTGGGCCCAAACATAAGCAAAGATTGCGTTAAAGATTTTGTGAGGCTCGGGATTAAATTTTCTCGATGTTTGAAAAATAATTAATCGCTAAATCATGCTTACCGAGGCCTACTATTGACTCACCCGATTTAAATGATAAATAAAACTTGATTTTCAAAGTGGGTCCCAAAATGAAATATCTCTCAACTGGGATAATTAAATATGATAATTGAATGCGAAAAATTTAGAAAACATAATGAAATTAGTTGATTAGATAAATTGGGGTGCAATTCAATCATTAGACATGATTTGATTAATTAAATAACCTTAAATGATAAAAAGAATAAACATGAGTTAAACAAATAAACATGATTAATTAGGTAAATAAATATGATTTAAGTAAATAAACATGGGCTAGGTTCGGGCTATTACAGTCTTTCCCTCTTAAAGAGTTTCATCCTCAAAACTTATGATGCTTGCTAAATGTATACAATGCTGCTTTAAATACACATAGGCCGTTGGTTCTCATTGCTTCCCTTTGAAGAGCTATAGTTTGCTCAATGTACTCCGACTAAGGGTGTCTACGTATTGTAGAACTACTTAATCCCATATTTCAGTAGTAGATCTAGATACTTCTCACACATTAGCCTCAATGAACTCAATTACTTTGGTTCAAAATTGATATTCTATTCAAAAGAAAAGGAACCTTGTTATTAGGGAGGAGGTGCTCAACACTGGTTCATCACCTTGTCCCGTAATGAAAACTATTGTATTTCCTAATAAGAATTCTGATATTGTCTCATAAAGCCCAATGTAGCGAAGACTCAATTATCTCTAATATTAGTCTCTTGGCACCCTTGACTAGAGAAGCCTGTTGGAATACTTTATATCTCATCTGAACTTTGATTGTCTCCTTCTTTGGTCAATATGACCATATGACTCTTGTGTAGTTGTGTGTGTCACCATAGCATGTACTTGAACTGTCTCATTATTCTCGATACCTCTTCTAACTTACTCTAATACCGCTAGACATTGTTTGAGATTATGCCCTTGTCAAAATATCCTCATCTGATGTTCTTAATGCATTACATGATTTTTCCTAATCAGACTAGTCTAAGAGCTGCTCTAAGTCTGAATTAATCGCTAGAATAAACATGATCAGAGGTAAAAATCATAGAATTGATAGTCAAGTGAGTCATTAGGAACAAAAGAAATAAACAATGAGACTAGAAAAGATTTATAAAAGAGGGATTAACATGGGATGGTTAAAATAAAGATAACCATAAGTGTATCATAAATTATGAAATATAATGCCACAAAAATTGTAGTTTATAAATATGGACCATAAAGGGTCCAATAAATAATTAATCAAGGAGAAAGATGGTCCGGTTATACTTGGGTTTAATTGATGAATTGGAAACAAGATAACTAGCAACTGAGCTTCAACTAGGTGACTTTATTCCCGCAAGCAACAAGATAAGTGCAATAAATATATAGGACAAGCAATGTATAATGGATAGATAAATGGATTGGATAGCAAAGTGCAATTGATATACAAATAGATTAGATAAGCAAAGTGCCAATCGATAGATAAATAGATTGAGCAAGCTATAATAGGAACACGTCTTTACTCATATGAAGCCAATTCGAGTACAACAATAAGATTAAATAAAGAAAGAAAAAGTTTATTCATCAGAATGTAAGATATATGTGTGGCAGTTGAAGTTCAAAATAAAGAGATTAAGGGGCTTATGACATTCGTAATCACCTACACTAATGAGAGTTGAATTACATTATGAATTCTGACTAAGTTATACAAGCTTATCATTATGAATAAATGAGATGTAAGGTAGATGTGTAAATTAGCTCTCAATAGGATGAACTACAACTCATGATCATGAAATAAAGATAGTGAAGGTCAAGAGCACTGGAATGTTGACAACCATATAAGGTCGACAAAAAATGTATCGCACATTTACAGTGGGCTTACAAACACATGGAAGATCACGCTAACAGGAAATATCGGGTCCAAATGCAAGGGAGATTAAATAATATTGGATGGTATCAAGTTTTGAAGATGAGACAAGTAAAGAATTGCAAGAATTACAATAAAAGGGCATTCCTGTAAAAGATAAACTGTGGTTTCATGGTTTAGGTGTGATATTCGGACCTCAAATCATTCCTGGAAAAGACCTCTGATATTAGCAGTTAATCCCATAAATCATTTATTCAAGGTATAGCGTACTTGTTTTTAATAGTAACACTACTAAAACATCTGGTTTTTCTAACGAAAAATGCCGACCAAAAAAGAGACCGTCGGATGGGCTGGCGGACATGGCGACGGAATGACGGAAAAAGCAAAAAGGGCAGACATATATTCCGATGGACGAATATTCCGTCGGTCCGACGGAATCTGACTGTTCCGTCGAAATTCCGACGGATATTCCATCGGTCCTCTGGTCAAAATTGACCGATTGTCTGCAGAAAAGGGCGGAAATTTTTTTAAAAAAGATTCTTTGTTCGACGGAATATTCCGTCGAATATTCCATAGGACATGACCGTCCAACGGAATATTCCGTTGGACAATTTTTAAAACCCAGAAATCGTGTTTCGGGTTTCATTTTTGGCACCCCACACTAAAAAGAGAGAGAGGGCGACGTAGAGAGAGAAGGAGAAGAGCACCGCCGTCGCCGTCGCCGTCATCGCCCAGCCCACCGTCGCCGTCGCCATGTGAAGCCGCCGCCACCCAATCGGCCACCGCCCAGCCCGCTGCCCCCAGCCCGCCGGCTGCCCCACTTCGACCACCACTACTTTTCTCTTCCAAATTCAAGTATGTGATGTTTATATAATTTGTAGTAAAATTTTTTATGAATTTGACAAATTTGAGCTAGAATTTAACAATTATGTGATAATTAAATTGTATTTGTTGTTGAAATTTTATTCAGTTATTTGTAAATTATAGGTTTTGAATTTAGTTATGTTGATGTGAATATGAACGTTTAATATGTAAATATTTTTAGGTTGTAGTAGATATGTTGATGAAATTGAGAAATTGAAGTTACAATTTAACAATTATATGGTAATTTGTGTTAATTGTAGAAATTTTATTCAATAATCGATAGATTTTGGATTTTTAAATATGGCAAATTGTATTTTGGGCTGGCTGGNNNCGCCCATTTTTTTATAAAAATTTTTCAAAAATTACGACGGAAACTCCGACAGGGGCCGATGGAATGGCGACAGATGGCGATGAATTTTCAACGGATTTCCGACGGACTCCGACGGAAATCCGTCGGAAATCCGTCAGAACTCCGACGAACATCCGACGAAAAAATGGCATTTTTTCCTTTTTTTTAAAAAAAAACTATGGCAGATGGGAGGCGACGAATTTTCTTGCTGTCGGATGCAAGCTTTTCCGTCAGTGTTCCGTCGGAAGCTTGCTCCGACGGCAAGAATTTTCCGTCAGAACCCTGCCAATGGAATACAAGATTCCGTCGGAACATTGTCCCGACCCGCCTTATTCCGACGGCTTAATTCGGTCGGCTATTCCATCGAAAAATCATTTTTCCGACGAAAAAAGTTACTTTTTCAGTCGAAATATCCGTCGGAAAAATCAGATTTTTCAGTGGTCTCTGCATGCAATACACAACCATAAGATTCTGCCTTCCTTATTCCCACATATAAAATGAGGGTTTCCCACGATGACAGACTTGGCCAAATAACTCCCTTCTATTACAACTCATCTTACTAAATCTTTAGTTTTTTGAACTCTGCTGGAGGTCATATGATAGGGGCTCTAAAAATAGATTGAGCGCCTAGAACTAGGTTGATCTGAAAATCAATATTTTTTGGGGGAAAACAGTCCTGAAAGTCCTCATATGAAACATCTCTAAATTCACAAACTATAATTATAGAGATATATATATACCTAGTGTGGTTGACATATCAGTAATATTCAATGCATTACTGACACGATAATTCACTTGCTTGCACAGTATAATTAGAGAGAAAAAAGGGTTTTTCTTCCCTCAATCTATAGAAACACACGTCTAGTCTTCCCCATTTCTCAAGTTAATCTTAAAGTCTTTACATGTCATCTTTTATAAGTACATAGTCAGTTTATCCCCATAATGATAATAAGGTCTGCCAATCAAACTAGATTCAATGCCCAATGAATATGGTTCAATACTAATAGAGGCATATTTATAAAAGATAACACGTTAAACTGCCTACTGGTCTTAGTAAATTTAAAGGATAGGGGGATAACCTAAAGTATAAAGAGATGTAACAACACCATGAACTCTTGCCAAGATATTTATTTGTTGGTGATAAAGGGCCAGCAAGTAAGCTGAATGAATGAAAGCACGAAGACTCGTAATAAAAGAGGTAAGGCATATAAATGATCTGCATATACAAGACATGCAGTTTATTCATGATGGTCATTATAGTAAAGTAAATGAACGATGTTATGAAATTGAGAGGGAGTATTAAGTACTAAAGGTAAAGAAACCTAACAGATTACCAAAGAGGCATTTAAAAAGTCATATGGTATTCGTATGTGAGTAAATTGATGCAAATGAGGGCCAACACAACCAGAAGGAAAATTTTATTCATCTGGTGTTTGAAAGGCTAATACGTTAAGATGAAGGAGTCAGTATGACTGAACATGATAGCATCCATTAATAACGCATTCTACAGTAAATAGAAGCCTTGGGTAGGTATATAATCTTCAAAACTGATGTCAGATAGAAATAGCACAAAGTTTTGTTTATCATCGATAAGATAGGTTGTACGAGTAAAGAAAGGATTGCCAAAATAACTTGAGTAACGACATACAGTCATGGCCATAGAGTAGTATGCCAACATAACATTACAGTGCTATAGAAAGACGAACAATATGGATCCATTTAAATGCTGAAAGGGCGCTCAATGATTGGGTCTGAAGCAACTACATGCTTTGCAAGCAATAAATGAATAGTGGCCAAATAGAAGCAAAGAGTTAAAGTAGGTGACAGTAAAAATATGAACATAGTGATGGTTGCACTGTAAATAGAATTGGTCAAATATGCTTAGGAAGGACTGCAAATCACATAGTAATGCATATCGGGAGTTATTATAGGCTCCATTACGGAAATAGAGAATTAAACAATTATGATTGTCAGAGTTTGAATCGCCTATAAGAAAGATTGCTCAGATGTGTTTAAAGGACTCTCCACAGACCACATATGAGATTTTTTTCATAAATACTCAATTACAAATCAAAAGAGTGTTAGTGACAAAGAAATGATACCTCTGAACAATTCAAGGTAACTAGGGCAGAAAAAAGTCAATGACAAGAACTAATGGGAGCATTGATGAGGTAAGCTCCTAATGTCAAGAATGGCGGCTTGATCTTACTCATACCACTCACATAGTACCAAGTAGCACACCATAAGCTACTAACTGTTATCATCAGACATAAGCACTCATTGTAACATTCATCTCATACTAGTTCACCTCAAAGATATTGCCCTACAAAGCATTTTCTCATCTAGAGGTTTACATCTAACTTGACACTATATTAATCCCTTAAGAAGTTGTAAATGGCATCTCCACATCGACTTTCAACCATCACTGTACCCAAGATCGGGTATATTAACACATCTCAATAAAATTCTCAAATCCTGGGGTAAAACAGACAGAGGTTCACCTAAAAACTGACTAGAACTGGGCTCACAGCGTTATAATAGATACCTGAAATGGAGAGAAAGACTTCAATAGCTCAACGACTACACGTCGAAGTTCATAACTCAACGCGTCGCACACCGGGAGTGCATGATCGCAAAAATTTAAACAAATGAGATAAATGAAGAATGCAATATAACTTCTAGATAAATAAGAGCATGCCTCACTAATAGGTGACCCAAATGGTTCCGTACTCCACTTTGCTAGTGCTCAATTCTCAGGATATTATCAAATGATTGAGTCACCCAAATGAAAATTATTCCTCCATGTATGCCCATACATATGAACTTATAGTCAATAGCTCATTTGACTGGTCCAACATAACTCATGTACACCCTGATAGCTAACTCATAAACACTTGATAGCTCATAGTGACCCTTAAAACCTTGGCTCTGATACCAAATCTATAACGCCCCCAAAATGCTAATTACTTGCTTCATATGTAATCGCAACTGAAGACTTAATGATAAAAAGCGCTACCACTGTCTTGATAAGGACAAGGCTCACTGAAGCCATTTAATCTTGCTACTCATGTTCATAATCACAAAATCTATTAAATTGAAACACTCAAAGTCCAAAGCCCATAATAGTTCAATTTCAATACAATCGACCTAATCAGATCATGTGCTAACTAGCACTCTATACTACTCAAGTATATCAAATATAGACCCAACTTAACCTCAAGGTCAGTCCCAACATTCATGCTATGCTGATTTCACTGTGAGTGTATGATGACTTCCAAAAGGGTTTGCTAAATGGAGAAACATATGAAACTTCATCACCTAAAATGGAAAACATGAAAACAATTCAAAAATGTGAGCTTAAACTCAGTACATGCATTCCTGTGTCGTAAAATGAGTATAGAAATACTGTTGATGGGTACCCACCTTTGCAATTAGTTCGTAATAACAATGAAAATGAAAATAGTGTAAACTGAATTGCTCATTATTATCTGGATGTGAATCCCTTGCAATGATATGATCTATCCATAGGTGTGCACCTGTCAATCCGATCAAGAGTGGCCTGAAGCCACACAGGTAAATGATGGGCTGACGCCCTATGGATGATAACTAATGGGGTCACAAGTTAAATGAAAAATCACTGTATAAACTGATTCATTGATAAACTCATGAAGAGTTGTAACTTGATAAATATGTTCTGCTTTCTGAAGATACAGGCAATGCACGTACCTTGAGTATTGAGAAATGTCATCTGACTTGATACAAGTCAGCTGTTTCATAAATGTCATCTGACTTGATAAATATATTCTGACTTGATAACACTGCATAATGGGGAACGATAACTAGGCCTCGACTCTGTTTCATACATGTCATTATAGGTTTGTGCAGTCAGTAAATGATCCTTGCTCACATAATTGAGTAAGTGAAAGTATATGTAATAGAAATTGAGTAATTAAATGGTATACATAACTTGGGTATTTTAATATAACTTCAAAACTGAATTAACGAAAGTAATTAAATCCGATATAAAATAAATGAAAATAAAATAGACTACAATGAGCTAAATGAGATTACAAAGGAAAAGGTCTTGATGGTGAGTGAGAGTGGTTTTGACCTTTTCTGAAATAGGTTGTTGATACGGGTTTAAGGCTCGCTGATGTATAGCTTGGTTCAAGATAACAGTGAGGACACTAGATTGACTTGATGAATACATTTGATACATTCTGAATTGAGTAAATAATAGAGGTTTAAGACTAAGAGAGATATATCTTGGTTCAAAATAGTATACACTGCAATAACTTAGTCTGATATATATGGTTTCTGAGTCAAAAATTCTCCACTTTTCCGATATTTTATTCATAAATCCATTAGATATAGAATTCTATCTCAATGAGTCATTGAACTAAATAGAAACTATTAAGCTCACTAAAATTGGTATTTTCTTTGAAAATCCATAATTGATTAAAAGCTCATAAATAAGCTCCCAAATTGTATACTTGTCTTCTTCTTTCTCATTAATCAACCTAAAAGCTCCATAAAAGTCCATGAATATTTATTTTCTCCTTAAATGATCTTACTTAGCTCAAAATACACAAAATGAGTGCATGATCAATCTCATTCAATCTTTATTATTGCTCTTTACACAATTACTCAAAATGCTTCCAAAAATAACCAAACTCAAAATAATCAATCAGAATTCATGAAATCTTATGAGAAATTTGAAAATAGTATGGACAATCTGCAATACAATTTTCAAAATTTCCCTCCAAGTATACGTTGCACAGAAATTGCAATGGCAATCCAATTTATACCAAAGTAGGTTAGTTCATTTCAAAAATTTATAACTTTCACCCTTGACCTTAAATGGAGACCTAAAACTCCAATATGGAAAAAATAAAAAGTCCCAAAAAACTTCCATTTACAACACAAAATATGATTCCCACAATAGAGTTCCCAAAATGGGGCTAGAATACAAGTGTATCAGTTTTGATTGAACATGCACTGATGTATATGTGGT
>NCQT01086454.1:3604-14666 GCA_002740465.1 Stenocereus thurberi | reverse complement strand
GACAGCAGCCAAGGTTCTTTAATGTAGTTTTTACTGGCCTACTTTGTTTAAAGATGCATTTGAGTACAGCAACAGTTGCCCTAGGTGCCCATAGTTGGGTAGAATGAATAGGAGAGATATGATGCCATTGAACCCCATCATTGTTGTAGAGGTTTTGATGTGGGGGTTATTGACTTTATGGGGCTATTTTCATCTTCCTTTGGGAATGAGTATATTTTGTTAGCTGTGGACTATGTTTCTAAATGGGTTGAGGCAAACCCTTTTAGGACCAATAAAGCAAAAGTTGTTGCGAAATTTCCTAGGGAGAACATCTTTGCTCGATTTGGTATGACCTGTGCTATCATTAGTGATTTGGGCACCCATTGTAATAATAAATCTTTTGATGCCTTACTGAAGAGGTATTCCATAGTCCATAAACTTGTCTCTCCTTACCATCCCCAAACTAGTGGCAGGTTGAAGTGTCCAATCAATAGATCAAGTAGATTTTAGAAAAGACAATGAGTAGAAATAGGAAAAACTGGGCTGACAAGCTGGTGGATGCTGTTTGGGCATATAGGATGGCTTTCAAAACTCCCTTAAGTATGTCACCTTATAGGGCAGTTTATGATAAACCTTGTCATTTACCTGTGGAGATAGAGCATAAAGCTTGGTAGGCCATTAAGAAGCTCAATTGTGACTTGACTGAGGCAGGTGAGGAGAGACGACTGCAACTGAGTAAGCTTGATGAGATTAGGGCTGAAGCTTATGAGAGTGCTTGATCTTACAAAGAGAGGGCAAAGTTGTTTCACGATCGACATATTTTTAGGAAAGAATTTACCCCGGGAATAAAAGTACTCTTGTATGACTCTAGGCTCTATCTATTTCCAAAGAAATTGACGTTCTGATGGACGGGTCCTTGTATTGTTTCACATGTTTTTCCCTATGGTGCAGTTGAAATTCAGGATCCTCATAGTGGTGCCGCCTTCAAAGTGAATGGCCAGCGTTTGAAATAATTTTTGGAGCTGCCTGGCCAAGAAGATGTAGAGTGTCTGATACTCCAAGAACAGAGCCATGATCGGTGGTTGTGATATGAGATAGTTTGGGTGTACTCAGCAGCCGACCTGGTTTGCTACAAATTTCTTCTCTTTTCTCATTCTTCTCTCAGTTTTCTTCTTTTTGTATAGTTGGTTGCTTTTCTATTTCTATGATTGGTTGTTTTGTTTTTGGGTCTTATTTTTATTTTTGAGCATGCGTTTTCTTTTTAGATTTTTCTTTTGGCCTTTATGTATCTGTTCCACTCCCAATGACGACATTATGAGATTTTGGTGTGGGGGTAGGGTACCCTTATGTACATACTTTTTTTGGAAAAGTTTTGAAAAATCCAAAAAGATTTCTGTTTTATTTTGGAGGATGTTTGTACTATGTCTGATCCGCTTAAATCCCTCGTGCTTTGGTTGTTAGCTTGTATGTAAGTAGAATGTGCATGATAGGTCTCCACCTGCCTCAATGTGTTATTCTAAGCCCTAATTCTAAGTCCAATTGTTCATTATAGATTGTGTAATCCAATCCTTGTTTATTCATTCATCATTTTCTTTAAGTCATAGGCTTCCATGAATGATTCTCCCACTTGCTTGTGGCATGATTACTCACAAAAAAAAAAAACTGAAAAAAGAAAAAAATATATGAATAAAGAAGAGAAAAAGAAAAATAGATGGAATAAATTTCGGAATGACAAGTATCCCTTTGAGGTATGCACTACTAGGCGTTATCCTTTGAGGTACGTGCTACTAGGTGCTACCCTTTGAGGCAATATTGCTATTGGGAAAACTTGCTTCCAATGTTGGTATGATAATAATGTAGTTGTGTCAGTCAAGTAGGATTGAGTCCAATTCTGGTAAATCTAAGCCTTAGGATGATGATACACTTGCACACGAGCACTGAGATGGATTCAGAATCTTAATGTACAATGAGGTGAAAAATTAGTGCTTTGATGTCATTTATGAGGTAGAGGGCTTTGAAGTACATTCTATGCATACGCAGGTCAATAACTTAGTTACATGGATGATTTAGTTGATTAGAACGTATATATATCTTTCCCAAATTTTGCACACATTAGATTTGTGAAAATAACCAAAAAAAAATTCTTTTCTTTTTTAAATAATTTTTGTAGGTATTTCACTTGAAAACTTTCATGAGACCTCACTCGTCCACTTGGAAGACCAAAGGTTTTGAAGGGCTAGTTGCATATGTTAAATGCAACCGTAATTCCTATGACGGTGCGTTAGGACTTTCTTTTTCGTATTTTTCATTTTCTTTTAGTTAGTTTAGCTATTTTACTCGATGCCAAGCAAAATCTTAGTGTGGGGGTTTTTGTTCGTGCCAAAAATGTGCTACTTTTACGATACTTTTATACCCGATTTATGCTCGTTACAATTGTTATTTTTTGGTTTTTATGTGATTTTATTTTGTTTTATAGGCACTGAATAATTATGGCAAAAATACAAGAAAAAATGATGAAAAATGCTAAAAATTAAGCATTGGGCCAGATTGACTCAAACCCGACCCAAAAATCCTTAGCCTGTTGCTTTTATGACCCATCAGAAAAAAGGAAAATTAAAATAAAAATAAAATAGCCCCCATGTGCGTGTCATCTGACCTCTTAATTCCCCCCTTAACTCTCGTTCTCCCTCTTCATTACCTTTTCTCTCCTCTCCCAGCCAAACAGGTCCTGAAACACCAGAGTAACTCGACCCCTTCCCCTGCTTCATCATCTTTGTCTTCATCATCTCTGTTCTCTCTCTAACCCATGTTTCTCACCACCACCGAGTGCCAGCGCATCCACCATCCTCACCTATCACCGGGGTTCGCGCTAAAGACGCCAGCACCACAAATTAGTTGCATCATCTTCATCGTCCGCCTCATCTGCAAATCAAGTGTAGCGATTGAAGGGCAGTCGAGTATAAATCACCATTAGCCGGCATTAGAAAGGAGGTTAGGAGGTTTTCTAGGGGTTCAATTAGTTTTAATTTTCGATGTTTTCGCTTGAATTTCAGATGCGTTTTTCGATTTTGAGGGTTAGGGTTTGATGTTAATTTGGGTTTTGGGTTTCGAATTCATGTAATTATGCTTCAATTTCATGTTTTCTGGTTGTAATTCATAATTTTAGTTTGTTTTTGTAAGGTTTGTATGTTAATGTTGGTAAATTTTAGTCATCCCCTCCCCTGTTTTCATCTCGTCGCACACGGCTATGGCATCTCTGTCATTCTAGCAAGAGTGAAGGACGTTTCTAACTCTCTAGGCCATGGACGGTCGAGTCCAAGCCTCCCCTTGCTCTGGTTTGCTATGCTTGTTCCGTTTCATATGCTTATGACTTCAAATCCCCCTCCTCTATTTTTCTGATTTTGGTTGATTGTTTGTGCCTGATAAGTTTCAACTGAATGTTCCCTTGCTCAGTTTTTAGATTCCTTGGTTTAGTTGAATCAATGTGGCAAATTCTAGATTTGTAACCAACATCTGTTTGTGCTCTTCGTTTGTGTTGTTGAGGTGATGCTGCTAAGTTGATGCCGTTGGTTATTGTTAGATGCACTCGTGTTGATTATATTTTGTTAAAATTCTGGTGTTTAGGTCTTAGGAATTTAGGATAAATTGATCTTGGCTTTTGTAGCTCACTGCTATGCTATTGGTAATCTGAACGATAATGATATGGTTGTCGATGCGATGGTTCAATTTTGATGTTGGTATGAACATAAGAATGGAATCTGGAAGTTAATTTGTTTTGATTAAGAATAGAAGGCTATTTTTTTCTTTCTCATAGTGTTAATTCGCGTTTTAGTGTTTAGATTTTAGGTTTTAATTTCAGTTGAATGGCGATTGAATTAGTGAGTTCATTTAAGTTTTCTGATGCTTAGTTGAATGGTGATGAATGCATTATATTCTTAGTTAGAAGGTTTTAGTTCTCTTGAATGATTTAGATTAATTAGTTAATCCAATCTTTTGTGACCATAATCCTTTTCACCAATTTGCAGTGTCATATAAATGTGTTATATGTATGTATACGAACAACATGAATTGTTATACATCTGTTAATTGTTTTAGCACTTTTCCATTGCCCAAATTAATGAATATGAATTCGTTTCATGAAGTCTAAATTCATAAAATTATGAATGTGTTTTATAATTTGTGAGTGACAGCTGAATAAGTTTCATGGCATGTATAACTATATATAAATGTGGTTTATATAATGTAGTTCTTTTGTAACATGTTCAAATATGTTTTGCAATATAGAATCATTTTATTATATAAATACATTTTATATAATAATCTGAATTTTATGGTTGATATGTCACTGATAGAGTTTTAAATGACATATTAGTAGTTATATAAATTTATTTTATATAATGATATAACTTGATGTAAATTTGTTTTACATGATTAAACTGAATGTCTTTGTGATATTCTCTAGATTGTTAATTAGTTTGACTATACTACTCTCCATAAGTTTTATTTTATGGAAAAATTGGTAACTAAATTATAAAAACTTCTAATTCATGTTTGTATGTGATGATTATAAGCTTAGCGAAATTTTCAATCATGCGATATGAATAATGGCGTTTTCGATAATTTAATTATTTTAAAATATGCTTAAAGTCCATCTTTTAAAATATATACTTCTAGATATGGCTGCTAAAATATGGTTGGTAATTTGTTTACCAATGAAATGCTTGGTAGCGCTGACTGTGACACAAAGTGTCAGAAGATTTAGTTTATTCTTAATGAGCGTGAAGTGTTAGAGCACTCATTAGGTTCTAAGTCTCCTAAAGTGGCAAAGATGGTACTACTAGCGAGCAGTATTGAGAAAACTTAAAGGCATACCAAAAATGGCTTGAGAATTGATCGATCAACATGCTATACTTTGTTATATTGCATTAATGACGATCTAGTGAGGGAATTGAAAGTTGTCCCACTGTTGAGTACATGTGAGATTAACTAAGCATCAGGTTCATCCAGATTCATTTCCTCTTGAAATTCCAAACCTAAGGTTGTCGTTGCAAAAAAGAATAAGGTTAAAGGTAAATAAAGAGATGCATATAGCATGTCTGAAGTGCCATAGCTGTGAAAGAGGGACCCTAAGCTTAGGGTTGTCCCAAGTTGATTAAGGTACCTTCTTTCACAGTTGCTCCTGGATAACATGCGTGCTTCCAAGCATCAGTTGCCAATTATGGTCCTTACTGGATTGTGAACATAGGAGCAACCAAACATATAATTTAGGATCGAGATGATTTTGTGAACTTTCATTGCTACCTAGTGGGTTCACAAATTGTCATTTTAGGTAACGCTGATGAAGAAGATTTCCTTGAATTAAGGACATATCTTCTAAAACTACATGAAGGGACTACATTGTTTTTTCACAATGCTCTTTATACACCTCAGGTGCAATGTTTTCTTGTGTTCTTTTATTTTCGAGATTAGTTTTCTCATTAATTTTCATCTAGATGTCTTAGATATCGTATACAATGGAAGTTTGTTTGGCCACACCATATTGAAATGAGTTTTTGATGTTTTGGAGAAAATAGACGAACATTCATCTTTGCCTCATTTTCGAATCTATTTTAGGCTTGCTCGACTTGACCATGAGGGCCAAGATAGAGTTATCAAACTAGCTAAATATGGTCTTTTAAGGCCAACTCATTAGGGTTAAGTTGCCCATGTGAGAGTCAAGTTTAGCTAGCAAAGCAACTATAAAGTCTTTTAGTAAGGCTGCGAGAGCATCGAATCCCTTAGTGATTCACTCACTTTAGACATCTACAGGCTCATGAATGTGAAAGCATATAATGGAGTGATATATTCATGATGTTGGTATGTGTACCTATAATCTCACCGCTATTAGGTACTTGATGTCTTCATATACTTTATAAGGGAAATAGGACTTAATTGGAAAGAAGCATGAGAACTCTTCGAACTAGTCGTAAATATCTTCTTTTATGAAATGAATTCCTGCAATGTCGATTTTCGTAAGGATGAGCTCTGTACCATTTGATAAAATTTAAAAGAACTTCAATTTGTATGAGTTACAACAAGATCTTCAACCATCTCTCAGTGGGGGGGAGGATTTGAATTCTGTCTAAATCACCAAGGATGGTACATGTTCCTTATTTGATAGAAATGGTAAAGATTTGTCAATTAAGGAGAATGAGATTCATTCTCCAAATGTTGAGGAGAGTCAGTCTCAGAATGAGGTTTATCCACAATCTCCTATTCTTAAATAGTGGTTAGTCCACATGTTTAAGATCTAGAAAGTCAGAGTAATTCTCCTCGTGCTTAGGGTCCCATACCTCTTAGAGAAAAGGGGAGGGATTTATCACTTAGGCAGAGAAATAATGAAGGTCCCATGATCCAAAGGAGCGGGCATGGAAGAATTCCTCGATGATGTTTCTAAGTTAAAGAGGATGTGTTCCTATGTACTTCCTTAGAAACTGAGGAAGCTACCTCTTATCAAGAGGTGATTTATTCACCAAATCACAAAGAGGGGATGGATGCCATGGGGATGAGATTGATTCAATAGCAAGACAAAGGTTTTAGAACCCGTTGATCCTTCGCCCTGATGCAAATCTATCGAAAACACATGAGTTTTCAAGATAAAACGTCAGGACAGACAGTTTCATCGATATGTTTAGACCTAGCTACTCCTAGTCCTGGTTGCCCATTTGAAGTTTGAGATGTTCAAAATGGATGTAAAGATTGCTTTCGTCAACGGTAATCTTGAAGAGATTTATATGGGCTAACCCACTGGTTTTGTATCAAAGGGACAAGAGGACAAGGTGTGTCGTCTTAAAAGGTCCATATATGATCTAAAGCAATCTTCCAGATTTTGGTACTTTAGTTTCCACTAACTTATTTTGTCTTATCTATGGTTTCAGAAGGCCATAATGTGTATGTCAAAAGCTCAACATGGGGGATTAAGCTTCTTGCCCTGTACATCAATGACGTACTATTGGCTGGTGACAACTTGGAGTTGATCGAAGCTACTTAAAAGCAGCTATCCTATTTCTTCAAGATAAAGGACATGGGTGAAGGTAGGTACATCCTAGGAGTGGAAATAATTCAAAACCGTCTAAAGATGCACGCATAAAAAGGTCTTGGAACGATTTGGATTTATAATTCCAAATCCCTAGGTACTCCAGTTGAGATGGGTCTAGCCTTGAGCCTTAATCAATGCCTTAAAATAGATGATGAAATAGAGACAATGAACTATGCTAATGTCGCAGAAAGATTAACGTAAGCCATGTTATATACATGGCTTGACATTTACTTTGTTGTTGGTTTGGTACGTCGTTATCAAAGTAACCTGGATTTCGTTAAGTGGTAAGCCATGAAGAGAGTCAAGTGCTACCATTGTGGTACTGCTGACTCAGTCTTCTGCTATCAAGGAGGAGACCTCAAGTTGAGAGGATACTCAAACGTCAATTGGGGTGGTGATGCGGATGAGTCTAGATCAACCTCAGGACATTCCTTGACCTAGGTGAGAGAGCCATGTCATGGAGACAAAAAGCATTACTATTACATATATATACAACAACAAGGTGATTATGTTCCCTTGACTAAACCTATACCTAGTGATGTGACTAAAGCTCATTTGTCGAGTCTAGGAATTCATTAGGTTTAGTGCTTGCATCGGTCTTGTACGTGATGGACATGTTTCCTTGTAAATGAGCAAAATGCTCATGATTTATTGGTGTATGTTAGGCATATTGAAATGTCATAGGCTACTCATTTACCTAGTCACGCAGACAATCGCCTTGATACTTGAGCAGCCGGCAGGATGAGACTGAATCATATTGGCACTAGGTGTGCAATATTGATTACTCACACTAGAAGTATATTAGTAAAATGAATATAGTCGCCTTAGTGAGTCTAAGATGAGACTCGAAGGAGTCGCGTATGAAATAGGATTTCATATTGAAGCCTTAAAAGCCGAATCTTTAGTGTCAGGATTAATATTTAGTATGTTGATCTAATAGCTCATGTCAGATTTTTAGGTGAAAATTTAAACTGAGGATTCACATGGCATAATGAGTGACGTACCCAACTGAGTGGGAACTATATCATGGCACACATCTCAAATTGTGTGCACTTATAAGACGACCTATACATGGGGTGACAATTGGCTTCCCTATCTCTTGTCACTGTGTGACCCTATGGACGATGATCATTTGACTTGAACCTATGATATCAAGTCGAAACTTGATGATGCTACCTTAAGGTACTTCTTAAGGAACATAATATATACAGTTCAGTGAGAACACATTAGGAAAACAATTATGCTACGATGAAATTTCATGAGTGTTTAAGGAAAAATTTATCCATCATCACCGTTTCAGCCCGGGCGATTATATTGGACATATAATCATATGATATATCATATGGCATAAAAGGATTATATACGCCACTGGTGATGAGGAGGATGATTTGTTGTATCGTATTTTATGAAAATGTTATGTCAGTTAGATCGTGACTTATATATAACACTACCGGTATATTTTTGATTGCATGCTCCACTCCCAGTATGAAATATGAGGAGACTCATTGGCAGATAGATATGAGATTTACGATTTATGTGACTGGAGGGAGCTGTTGATTAGAGAAGTAACAGTCACATTATTACCGCATTAATTGAGCAATTACAGAAAGATTAATTTCATAGTTAATTCCTTCATTCTGTTATATGCTGTGTGCTATTATAAAAGAAGAAAAATAGACCATGAAGAGGGTAAGCCCAGATCAGAAATATTCCCTATATGAATCAATCTCTCTACCTATTCTCTCTCACAAGCTGGGCATCTACAAGGTCCAGGTTTAGGGTATGGCATTCCTAGTGACTCTAATAGCCACCAAGTTCGTGGGTAGCATTTAATAGATATGATTCGGGATTAACATGGAGGTAAGTCCTACTATTTCCAACAAAACAAATTCACTTCTTTGTCATCACATGGATGACTTATTGGCAAAATGTGTGAATCGAAGACGATAACTTTATCCAAGTAAGATTTCAATTATCACATTAGAAGTTAACTTTTTTTTTGTCACCACAAGGAAAAATGAAAAATTTGCTTAAACAAGCTAATGCTTTCTTTATTACTATTTTGGAGACCTATAGGCATGGGAGTATTTCTTGAAAAATCATCATTAGTTTCATGAAGAAATATGATCGAAACTAGGAGATGGAACATGCCATAATTCTTGGTCAAGTAGTTGGTACACTAATGACGATCTATTTAACTTAGCAAAGTTGATAACTCCAATTGATGCTTCTCTGTAGGTACACACTATTACAACAAGCAAGAAATAAGATATTCTCAAACTTGCATCAGTGGTTGATATAACCCACCTTGAATTGATATTTGCCGTGTCCATTCCATAAAAAACCATATCCTTGATTCTTTATATTGGATAATATTTGGACATGGTAAATTCACTATCAAATTTATAACCTGGGTTGTGCATTTAATAGATTTAGTGCAATTTCCGTCATAAGAGTACACATGGATTTGAAATTTAGATAGTATGTCCAAATTTAAAACTTTCTTATGGAATTTTTCTATAACTAATACTAAAATTGAATATGACTACATAATAATCGCTTCCCACTAGAGGCGCTCTCCTTAGAATAGACTACATATTGATTCTGTTTACTCTATGTGTAGTACTACAAGTACTTTTAGATTTAATAAAAAAATTTTAATGACCTAACCAATCCACAATCTAGCAACCTACAAGTACTTTCTAACGTGAGAAGTTTTGCACCCTTGATAAAAATGGACAGGTTGGTAGCTCTACTATAGAATATTTCGGTAGCCAAAAATAATGTAGTTCTTTATAATGAAATACCCAATCTAGGTGCTACTCTATTGATAACCAAAAAAAAAAAAAAAGAAAGCATTGAATGGAATATTACATATAAACTCACAAAACTAATTTTACCACCAAACTACTAAACTCAACCATCTACCCGTAAGAAGATGTATTGGATAGCATGAAAGAAGCAAGTAAGGAGGATTCACTAAAATCATTTTAATGGGTCAAAATCATCTAAAGAAGGTGCAAAAGGTTTCCACATACGTAATTTGGAAGGAAAATCCATTCAAGAATCATTCAATCTAGAAGTAATCTCAGTTGTGGTAGTAAAATCAACAACAATGAGAAATAGGAGTGCAACTAGGCTCCACTGACATTCTCGTTGACAAAGATAATAGTATACTCATCCAAACAGTTTAACAACATATCTAAGTGCCACATAAAATTCAAATGTTGATACAATTTATATTCAATCATGCAAGCATATCATAATTAGTGATGTTTTTAGATGAGTTACTTGGGCAATTAATTGGTTAGACAATTCTCATACTCTTGATTAAATCCGTAGCATTGTGGAATTTGGTTCCAAATAGGGATCTACTTTCTGTCCTGTATAAGGATACTATGGGAAGAACTCATAAGATAAAGCTAGCTTATTACTCACCTTTTAAAAAAAAATATTTTCTCTCAATGCAGGTACTTACATTATAGATATATTTTTTTTGGTGGCCATATTATAAAAACATTAAGATTTTTTTTTTTTTTGCAAAATCATATTTTTTTCATTTAAACCATATTCATTGTTTTTATAAATAATGCATTCATCTATTATAGGATACAAAGTTGATCTTTGTTTTGAATGGAAAATGGGAAAAAATCTTTTTGTTTTTAACAAACCCGTCCCTTTTATATAAATTTTGTTGTTCAATCATTTATTTGTTATAACAGTACAAAGAAATGGAATTTGGTAGAGGGAGAAAGTCCACTTAAAGACAAAAGTTAATTATAGAAGCTAGAAATGTAAAAATTAAATGACGATGCATGCGTGACCCAGGAAAAAAATATTGAAACTTCTATTGCTACCTTCTCTATGAATTTAAAATGAATAACTAAAAGGAGAGATCTAGGAGCCAACTATTTGCACTGAACCTTTTTAATTAATTGATTACTAATCTCTTTGCCTCAGAAGCCCATTAAGGGTGCTCCTCTGAGTACACACCAAAAAAAAAAA
>NCQT01086445.1:0-13801 GCA_002740465.1 Stenocereus thurberi | reverse complement strand
ACTTTTTGTGTTCTTTCCTCCGCTACGTTGACAAAGAATTGTGATTGATCATATTAAATACTGCGATGTGGAAAGGAGGACAGAGAGGGGAGATTGATTTTGACATTTGGTTGATGGCGTGGCCCATGTGGGCAAGCAAATTATTATATATATTTGAGGGCATGTGCTCCTATTTTATATATATATATATATATATATATATATATATATATATAAAATAACATGTATTTGTCATATGAGCAATTATTAATATATATTTTACTTATATAACTTCTGAGAGTATATATTCCCATATATATTGTATAGGTTTTTGTGTGGACATTGTGACCTTTGAAGAACAACTAGAGTGGAAAAAGAGGGGGGTTGAGCATCAATTGGCTCATGCAATAGACAAACAAGGTATACAACAAATTATATTTTATTAGTTTTTTATTTTACAAAATAAAATTTATTATAATATTAAGTTATATTAATCAATGGTTGAGAATGGATCTTGCATATCAACGACCTTTAACTAGCTGAATTGTAATGGTTACCACTTAGCAATAGCCACTATAAAAGTGTTCCTTCACCTTCTTCATAGCACCAAGAGAGAATTTAAAGGAAATGTAGTAATTGCAACTATGAATAGACAAATTATTAAATTAGATTGGAATCGGCCTTTTGGTTTGCTCATCTTCAATTTAATTGTCATGTAGGATAGCAATATAAATGTCTTCTATCATATAATTAAGATGGATGTAAGTTATCAATGGAATTTCAATTCAATTTAATATTAACTTTTCTCATATATTATGACTAATTAATAATTGAATTTTGTCTTAAAAAACTTAAATGTAGAATAAAGAAATGATTTATATGTTACCCAAGAAAAAAAAAATTGAAGTGTGCTAGACATTATTTTTAAGGGGAGCATATATTGGACATCTAAATCTAAATATATTTGATTTTTTATATTTATTTTTGAGTGAATATTTTATGAGGTGACACTTGAATGCTGATTGGGTTACTTATTTTGCGTACTGTAAAGCTTGATTACTTAAGCATGTCATATAATTGAATTTAGATAATATGAAATACATTAGTACCTCAATGTGATTGTGAGTTTCAATTCGCTTATGACTACTTTAAGTTTGTACAATATTTAGTTTCTTTTCACATTTGTAACTTACGTTTAGGATATTAAAAAAATATTTCAGTTATTTATTCAATTTATATTTCACTTGAACTTATATTTTGCACTCAAAAATCACATAATATAATTAGTTCTTTTAGAAAATTTAAATTTGTATTTAATAGATAAATTAATATATACAAAGAGTTTATTTACGTTCCCACAATATATCATAATTGCCTTCACAAATTAGTACTCCCCCACCCCAAAAAAAAGAACGTTAAAAGTTTTCCTAAATTCAAATTCTACTAAAATTTCTTCATCTACTACTAATCTCTTTTTCTTATTTTTTAATTTTTTTCATTTTTTTTTGCTTTTTTATAAAATATTATATACCAAAGAGACAAGATTAAGGTCAATGACTTATCTGTCTTTTTGTTAATACTGTCAATAATTTTTTCATGCTTTGTTGCTCATGAGAATAATTAATCAAATTTATTTTTACTCAAATCATGNGTCATCAGAAGGACCATGATCACTATTAAATAATATTAAATGTGTCATTAAACTGTTGAAATAACCTGCAATAGATACATATGAAGTGAGTGCATGCATAATGTATACAATTAAACCAACAGGAATCTCTAGGGGGGAAAAATGCGTCTTTTGTGATGATTATTAGTTTAAATGGCATCCATGACCCTATAAATTTGACATTTGGGCTCACATATGCTAATTGATCTTTGTAATTTATTCTTATTGGTAAATTACCTTATTATTTCATATGAATGTCCATTTTTAATATTGTATAACCTTTGCTAGATACTTAATTATTTCATTTTAATGATTACCTATAATTATTATATTATATATTATTTTTGAAATTAATTACCTCATTATCCCGACAACTACTTATTTTACTTAGAGTTTATCTTAATTTATAATTCCGATAAATATGGACTTAATTTTGTAGTATCTCATCTAATCTTGTGTCGTCATTTAATCAAAAAGAAAATTTGTGTCATCGTATAATTCTTACTTGTGGAAGGATACAACGATAAGTTCTAACAAGCACTGGTTGGCTAAAACCGAAGAATCTTATTAATTTCTCGATCAAATGTCAGAATTAAGGTCGGAATCCCTAGAACTTTTTTACACTCATTTGAGACAAAGTGACTATTCGTATTAAAAAGAAGACAATTTTCTATATATGGTTGCTATGCAATGACTATAAATAAAAGGCAATCACACTTATTGAAATATATAGGAGTTTAGCTTCCAAAATTGGTATTAAATCATGAACAACTAAATTACAACATCACAGGTGACTTCACTAGAGGGTTTGAATTTTATCATTAAATATGACAACGAACACTATGAAAGATACACGAGAAATGTTGTCTACAGAGAAGTGTCTAACAACTTACCAATGGTATGTATGTACTCAAAATAACTTCACTACTACGAATTACCCAAAAAAACTAATTGGCATTGTATATCTTTTAGTATTTGTAAACTCCTACAAAATATTAGTTCTAAATTCTAATTATGCAAAAACCATGATAGATTATGATTCTTAGAATTAAATGTAATCAGAGACTAAAATAATAACAATTAATAAATTCTTAAAATATTGTGCAGGCAATTATAGACGGATGAAATATACTAGAAATCCATAATTGAAATGTGTTTCTGTAGGTAAGTACAAATCAATACAAAAATATCATCGTGTATTTTTTAACTAAATGTATAAGCATGTAAAAATTATTACATGCATTTAACAATACATCGTTGATGACAAGTAGTTAGGAACAAATGACAAATCAAAACCTAACTTAGTATAATATATGTTACTTTTGTAGGCTACTTAATTTGAGAACAGAAGTTGGCAACTAATAGATAGCGAAGACGAAATCTGATATGTTATTGAACATTTCATATTATAATTACTTTTCATACATTACATTTCACATTACCGTATGATGCATTTTTAAAAATAAAGTCCAAGTTTAAAAAAGACAAAATTAAATTACTAAAATTACTATGGTTTTCCTTTGCTCCCACTGTCAATATAATTATTTTACAAAATCAGTTTAAACTTAAAAAAATTACGCAGTGTCAAACCACATAATATCTTAAAACCAAAAAAAATTAAAAACTTCTTGACTAATAGGATTTAAAAAGATAGACTGCGCGTACATTCAAAATTCAAGTACATATAATAAAGGTGACTTCATATGAGTTAAAGTTAGAAAAAAAGTGCTACCATCAAATCCATAGAACTCAGCATAGTATAACACCAACAACAATATATACAATAAGATACTGAAACTTATCAACCAAGAGGTAATATCCATCGTGCATTGCACGGGTAAAAAACTAGTAAAATTAATAGGTGATCGCACATTACATACAAATCGAAAGAGAGTTATGTATTCATGACATGATAAACAATGTCAATGACTACAAAGGATGAACTCCATACATGAAAAACGAATTAAACATACCATGACTAACATTGAAGTAAATTTTTCTTTTAAATTCAAATTAGTTATAAAGGATAGTACAATGTAATAATAGAGGAGAAATCGAATCAGGGACCTAATATATAGGGTTCAGTTTTAAACATTAAGCTCTAGATCAAGATTTCATTTGCAATAATTAAAAATTTTGATAATAATTAGACTTAATTATGGTAAATAATATTGAAAAGAAGGAAGAAAATCCTTATAATATCACAATATGCATCCATTACCTAGACCTGTTTCCATTTTCCCTCACTCTACTAACTGTTAAAATCTTTAATTTGTTACCATTACCAACTTATACGGCAATAAAAATCCCCCAAGAAAAAAGAAAAAAAATTCTTATTCAGTACAGTAATGGCTTGAAAATGGCCTCCTCCTTCGCCCGCATAAAACGCCCAATTAAACCCACCATATTAATAATCAAAATTTCTCTTTTCTCCACTGCATCTCTGTTTTTTTTTTTTTTTAAAGAGAAATATTTTTGTAATTAGAGAGGCATGTTCCCCTACAAAGCAATTAGGAAGTCACTATTGGGCCTAATGATTTTCAGGCAATGCAAAAAGAACCTATCAGTAACCTCCATTGCAGCAACAGCCTTCTTGCTTTTGCTGTGTCTTTCATTGTCTTCTTTCCTTTCTTCTCACCACTCCATTTATGTCCAAAGCATTGGTGAAGCTCCAAGTCATGATCAACAAGCATTATCTCCCAAAGAACCCAAAAAGACCCATTTAAAAGCGGATCCTTGCTCGGGCCGCTACATTTACATGCATGGTGTCCCTGCAAGATTCAATTATGACTTGGTGAATAACTGTCATACCCTTAGTGAATGGTTTGATTTCTGCCCGTATTTGAAGAACCGTGGATTCGGTCCTAAGATGAGGAAGAGTAGGAGGCTAGGGAAAAGTTGGTATGCTACCAACCAGTTTATGTTGTCTGTAATTTTTCACAATAGGATGAAGCAGTACAAGTGCTTAACTAAGAACTCTTCCTTAGCCTCTGCGGTCTATGCCCCGTTTTACCCCGGCTTAGAAGTGGGCCGGTACCTATTTGGGAAGTTCAATGGCTCCGTTAAGGATGCATTCGCCTTGGATTTTGCCACGTGGTTGAGGGGGAAACCCGAGTGGGACCGTATGTTTGGTAGGGACCACTTCTTTGTGGCCGGAAGGATCACTTGGGATTTTAGGAGGCTAACCAACAGCAATGCAGAATGGGGTAACAAGTTGCTGAACTTGCCTGAGTTAAAGAATATGACTATGTTGACAATAGAGTCATGCCCATACGCGAACAATGACTTTGCAATTCCATACCCGACCTATTTCCATCCCTCGGATGAGGTGGAGGTGTTTCATTGGCAGGAGCGCGTGAAGATGGTGAAGAGGAGGCATCTTTTCGCGTTTGGTGGGGCCCCTAGACCAAACGATACGAGGTCAATCAGGGAGGAACTCATCAAACAATGTAAAAATGCGGGTAAGAACCACTGCAAGTTGATTAGTTGTAGGCCTAAGGACGATATGTGCAACAGTCCTACCCACATTATCAAGACTTTCATGAATTCCAAATTCTGCTTGCAGCCTCCTGGGGACTCGTACACAAGGCGGTCAACTTTTGATGCAATCTTAGCCGGTTGTATACCGGTTTTCTTCCATCCAGGGTCGGCCTACATTCAGTACTTGTGGCATTTTCCTAAGGACTACACCAAGTACTCGGTCTTCATACCGATGGATGGGGTCAAAAATGGGAGCATCAGCGTGGAGAAGGTGCTCTCAGAGATTCCGGACCAGGAGGTTTTGGATATGAGAGATGAGGTAATTAGCCTGATCCCGCGGATAATATATGCAAAGAGGAAGCTAGACACGATTGAAGACGCATTTGACATAGCCATCAAGGGTGTCCTAGAAAGGATAGACGATGCCAGGAAGAAGATTCTAGACGGGAAGGACCCGAGCATGGAGTTCCCTGAGGAGTCACGTTGGAAGTACTGCTTGACAGGAAAAGTTGACAAGCATGAGTGGGATTCATTCTTCTCAAAATCACAGCATAGGTGATCAAGGGTTTATAATGTGTTCACACAAAAGCAGGGGACATTGTAGTTAGAAATTGTGCTATGGTTATTATAACTACTTGATAGGGATTTATCACAACTTTTCAGCTGTAACTGGATTCTTTGCTGGGACTTGATTGAGTGTATGGCTAAGAACTTAATTATTTGTTAGATAAGAGAATACGGCCTCGTAAGGATCTTAAGTTTTGTGCTCATTGAGCTTCAGGGCTCAAACTATGAGAGGATATCAAATTAAAGAGAGTCACATACATTCATTCTTTTAAAACAGGTCATTACATAGCTCGAATAAGAGGTATCTTATGCACTTCTCAATAAATAGCAAATATAACTATTCATACGACATTGTATTTCATTATTGTACAAATCTCCGCAATTTTATTGAACATACAAAGCACAAAGTTCATTCTGCATATGCAAAATAACATTGTATAACAACTAAGGGAAGATCATTAAAATAGAACTAAGGAGAGATTCAGAGTTAGGTGGCCTTATTTGTAGTAGACACTGTTGTTGAAAAACACGTAGGCACCTTAGGATTACATGGCCGTTTGTTTACTCGAAGTTCCATGAGGACAACTGAGGAGTCTCGGAATTCTTCCAAGTGGGGATGTAATCCGCACATCTAGCACCTTTAACAGAGGCAACAATGGACTCGAGCTCAGCCTTCTCCTCAGAAGTGAGCTCAATAGACAACGCTGCAATATTTTGGTCAAGGTTCTGGATCTTGCTGGTGCCTGGGATTGGACACACATCGTCCCCTTGGTGGTGCACCCATGCTAGTGCTAGTTGGGCCGGGGTGCACCCTTTCTTGGCTGCTATTTGTGTCACCCTTTCGAATATTTGCTTGTTGTGCTCCACATTCTCTGGCTGGAATCTCGGCATATACTGTGTAAAATTATACATACATTCATCCAAATGCAAAAGAAACATCAATTCTCTATAACTGAAGAAGGTTTATTACGAAGTTGAATAATAAAACAGAGGCATTCTTATTTGTAGAGGCCACAAACAAGTTATCAGATAGTAACCCATAATCATAATATATACCTGTCGGACGTCCCCCTCGGCGAAGTTGTCAACCAACTTGGGACCGGAAGAGAAGAAGCCGGCTCCTAATGGAGAATACGCCACAATGCCAATTCCAAGCTCCCTGTGTTTTAATAGCAATGGAAGGATTATATACATAACATCGAACCATCCGAACCATCTCAATATTTCGTCCAGTAATCATCTATAATTACGCATAAAACAGTGATTATTTTCTCAATTACCGGCATGTAGGAATTATTTCCTCCTCAACATCTCTTGTCCACAAGGACCACTCCAACTGAACTGCTGTTATGGGATGAACTGCATGAGCTCTTCTAATGGTTGAGGCACATGCTTCTGATAACCCTATGTACCTGATTTTACCCTCTTCCACCAGCTTCTTTAGTTCTCCCACCTACAAAATTACCCAAAGGTAAGTCAATAAAATAAAGTTACCTACAGTCAAATGCACTCAACAGTAGAGATAACTTATAATGGAAGACGAAACACACGCTTGTGTGCATACATATATGGTTGAGCGAGAATGACTGGAAAACAAAGAACAAACCGTGACTTCAATGGGGACTTTGGTATCAATTCGATGCTGATAAAAGAGGTCGATGCAATCAATGTCAAGGCGCTTCAAGCTGGCCTCACAAGCTGCCCTTACATATGCAGGGTCTCCTCTGATCTTCCCTTCTTTGACTATGCATCCGAATTTCGTTGCCACCTGTACTTTCTCCCTCCACCCTTCTTTCAACGCCTGTATTTGCCATTCACACTCAAATAAAAATTGTCATTTAACCACCACAAAGTTGAATTTTTAATGGGAGATGATCCACCTTTCACTAAGCAGTCGTGGCTTCAAATTCCATCAGAGATGTAGAAAGAAACCAGACTAACCTGGATGCGGAAATATACTGTTGATAATAGTCCACGTCAATAATAATACCAAGTGGCTGCTAGAGTCGCTTTAGATATGTCCACGTCCTAAGCCCGAATACCCGGCAGTGATGGTAGGGCAACCGTGAGGAGAGGGAGAGGAGCGTGTAATCGTTATTACGTGTATTTCTGGCAGACCCTCCCAGACCTCCTTTTATAGGTAATGGGAGGGAGCAACTAGGGTTTAGGGTGGCCGTTTTGTGGCCGTTGCGCCTCAGCTAATAGGCCCGGCCAACAGTTCCCACTCGGCCACAAAGGCCGCCCAAAAAAAAAAAAAAACACATGCTCTCCATGAACCATGCCTCCTTACACTTCATACTGGGAATAGGACGTGCGACCGAAAATAACAAATAGTGCTATGTTAAGTTACCATCTAACTAACATAATACTTTCACGGAATGCGATATCCTAAGTCATCCTAAACATCACCAGTGACATTTCTAATCCCTTATACCATGATATATCATTTGATTATACACTCAATATAATCGCCTGGGCTGATATTGGTGATGACAGATAGACTTTTCCTTAAACAATCATGATACTACATCTTAACTTAACAACTTTCCTAATATGTCCTCGCTGAACCGTATACATCGTGGCTCTTGAAAAACACATTAAAGTAACTACATCAAGTTTGATTTCGTATCATAACTTTAAGTCAAAAGGGTTTTCGCCTACGGGGTCACACAGTGACAAGAGATAAGGAGGTCAGTTGTCACTCCGTATATGGTCGTCTTTTAAGCACACACAGTATGAAATATGTGTCACGACATAGCTCCCACTTACTTGAGATCGTCACCTTATATGCCATATGAATCATCAGTCTAGATTTTCACCCAAAAATCTAATGTGAGCCACTAGATTAATATACTGAATACTAATCTTGACACTCAAAATTCGGCTTTTAAGGCTTCAATATGAAATCATGTCTCATATTCGACTTCCACGAGTCTCATCTTAGACTTATTAAGGGGACTATTTCTCATTCATACACTATGAGTTATCAATATTGCACACTTAGTGCCAATATGATTACGTCTTATCCCGCCTGCTACTCAAGCGTCAGGGCGATTGCCTATGTGACTAGGCCAATCAGAAGCCTGTGACTTTTCAATATGCGTAACGTGAAACAATAAATTATGAGCATTTTGCCCATTTACAAAAGAAACATGTCCATCACGTAACAGGACACGTCTAAATACCTGACCTTATGAATTCCAAGACTCAACCAATGAGCTCTGAACGTATCACTAAGAATAGGTTTAGTTAAGGGAACATATCACCTTGTTAGTGTATATATATATACACCATATAGCAATGCTTTTGTCTCTATAGTACAAGGCACACGATCTACCTCTATAGCTGACATTATTGTGCAGCTGCGCTTCTTTGCCGCACCATGACATGACTCTCCCACTCAGGGTGAAGGCATGTCTTGAGGTTAACTTATACTCATCCAAGTTGCCACCCCAATCAATATTTGATTATCCTCTCAACTTGAGGCCTCCTTCTCGATAGCAAAAGGCAGAGTTATCAATATTACGAAAGTAGTGCTTGATTCTCTTGACGGCTTGCTAATCAGCAAGTCTTGGGTTACTTTGATAACGATTTATCAAACTAACTGCAAAGCAATGTCAGGCCATATACATAACATGGCTTACACTAAACTTACTATGATACTAGGGTCAAGGACATTGTTCATTATCTCTATTTTGTCATCTGTTTTAGAGCATTGAGCAAGACTCAAGGTTGAACCCTTCTCAACTGGAGTATCTATGGGTTAGGAATTATAAACCAAAAATCATTCCAAGGCATTTTGATGCATGCTTCTTGGGATGGCTTTGGATTATTTTCACTCCCAGGACATACCTGATTTCACTCATATCCTTCGTCTTAAAGACATGGAATGACTACCTTTTTGTAACTTTAATCATCTCCAAGTTGTTCCTAGTCAACAGTATATCATCAACGTGAGGAACATAATCCCCATGTTAATCTTTCGACATATACAATGGTCTTCTGAAACCATTTAAGCCAAAATGGTTTTATAGAATCTAGAGTACCAAGAACTGGAAGATTGCTTAAGATCACATACGGACCTTTTAAGACGACACACATTGTCCTCTTATTTCTTTGATACAAAATCAATGGGTTAGTCCATAAAAATCTCTTTCTCAAGATCACCATTGAGAAAAACAATCTTTACTCCATTTCGAACAACTCAAAGTCCGAATGGGAAACCAGGGCTAAGAGTATCCGGGTCTGAACTTATCAATTGAACTATCCATCCGATGTTTTATCTTGAAGACTTACATCAGAGTGGAGTTTCAACGAGTTCTCAAACCTTCTCAGTGAGTCCATCTCATCCCTTATGACATCCAGTCACTTTTTGTGATTCAGTGAGCCAACCGCCTCTTGATAAGAGGTAGATCCCTAATCTCCCGATGGAGTGCATAAGAATATTTCTTTTTCGATATGAAAAAATCATCGAGGAATTCTTCCACGCTTAATCCTTGGGATCCTGGGATCTTCATTATTTGTCTGCCTAGGTGAGAAATCTCCCCTCCTTTCTCTAAGAGGTATGGGATCAGGAGTTTTTCCCCCTTTCTCTGAGAAGTATGGAACCCTGATTATGAAGAGAAGATTACTCCCACTATCCATTAGAGGTGGGATCCTGAGCATGAGGACTAACTGCATGTTCAGGAATAACTCTCCTCAACAATTGGAGATTGAGGACGAATCTCATTCTCCTTGATAGACAAACCTTCACCATTCTTACCAAGTAAGGAATGTGAACCATCATCAGTGACTTAGTGAGAATTCAAATCAACTTAGTGAGAATTCAAATCCTCCCCCTCACCGAGAGGTGGTTGAAGGTATTGTTGTAATGCATACAAATTGAGGTCCTTTTAAATTTCACCAAATGCTAGGGAACTCATCCTTAAGAAAATCAACATTGCGGAATTTTATTTAACAAAAAATATTCATAATCTCAATTGGTTCAAAGAGTTTTAATATTTCGTCCAATTGAGTCCTACTACTGCTATAAAGTATATAAACACATCCAGTACTTAATAACGGTGAGATAGTGGGTACATATACCTATATCATGAATATATGTAGCTCCATGACATGCTTTCATATTCATGGACCCGCAGATGTCTAAAGTGAACGAACGCTAAGGGATTTAATGGACTCGAAATCTTACAAAAAGATTTCCTATTACTTTACTAGCTAGGCATAACTCACAATTTGGACCTTAAGCCTAGTGAGTTGGTCTTACAAGGCCATCTTTAGCTAGTCTTTCAACTCTATCTTGACCCTCATGGTCAAGTCGAGTATGCCTAAAATAGAGTTGAAAATAGGACAAGGATGGAAGATGTTCTTTTTCGTCCATTGAAAACACCTTTCAATGTGACATGGCCAAATAAATCACCATGCCATATGATGTCTAAGACATCTAGACAAAAATTAAAGAAAACTAGCCTTAGGGACAGAAGATACAAGGAAATATGATACCCCAGGTACATAGAGAGCATCGGGAAGAGACAACGTAGTCCCTTCAAGGAGCCTCGAATGATTTATCTTTAATTCAAGAACATCTTTTTCATCGTCGCTACCTAAAACGACAATTTGTGAACCCATCATATAGTGGTGAAGGTTCATAAAAATCAACTCATTCCCGAACTATGTGCTTGGTTTATCCCGTATCTGTAATCCACTAAGGATCACATTTAGTAACAAATACTTGAGAGCGCACATATTATCCAGGTTGTGAAAGAAGGTGACTTAATTGACTCGGGACAATCCCAAGTATAAGATCCCTAATTTCCACAGTCATAGCATTCACACGTGCTATGCCCCTCTTTAATTCCCTTAGTCTTTTTCCCTTTTGCAATACCAATCTTAAGTCTAGAACTTTATGAGGGAATGGATCGGACGAACTTGATGCTAAGCTAATCCCACGCATTCTTAACAGTGGGGTAACTTTCATTCCCTCACTAAACTGTCATTGAATGCGGTACTACAAAGTATAGCATGTTGATCAATCCATTCACAAATCACTTTTCGTATGCTTTTAAGTTTTCTGGATACTATTTACTAGCAGTACCATCTTTCCCATCTTATGAGACCTAGAACCTAATGAGTGTCCTAACATTTCACGTTCATTCAAAAGAAACTGAATCTTCTGATATTATGTATCACAATCAGCACTGTCAAGTTTTTTTATTGGCAACAAATTACCAATCTTATTGCCATATCTAAAGGTATATATTCTGTAAAGTGGATATTAGGCATATTTTTTAAAAAATAAATTATCAAAAACTCCATTATCCATGTTGTATGATCGAAAATTTCGCTAAACTCATAATCATCTCGTACAAGCATGAATTAGAAATTTTTATAACTCATTTATCACAATTTTCCATAAAGCAAAATTTATGGAGAACATTATGGTTAAATAAATTAACATTTTAGATATATCACAAAGATGCCTAGCTTAATGTAAACCAAATTTACATGAAGTTATCTCATTATTTATGACTACTAATATGTCATTTAGAACTCTATCAATGACATACCAACATAAAATTCAAATTATTGTATAAAACACATTTATATAATAAAATGAATCTATATTGCGAAACATATTTGAATAATAACATGTTACAAAAGAATTTCATAAAACGCCCAAATAGCATTATATAAAACACATTTATATAATTATATATAATATGAAACTTATTGAAATATTACTTGCAAATTATAAAAAACAGTTATAATATTACGAATTTAAATTTCATAAAACCAATTCATAAAATACCGCTATATTACACAATTAGCAGGTAACATAAAACGAATCCAATTCATTAATTTGGGCAAGGAAAAAGTGCTAAAACAATTAGCAAATTTACTACAACTCATGTAGTTCATATATATAAAATATATTTATACAATACTACTAATTGGTGATTGACATGAAACATATACATGTAATCGAATGTAACATAATTTGTAATATGAAATATATCCAAGTATTAATCACAATTAATTATATATAGAACAGATCCATATAACATTAAAGTTTGAATGAAACGAATTTATAGTAAAGCTTGCAAATTATATAAAGCGTATTCATATAATATTGCAAATTTAAATTTCATGAAACAGATTCATAAAATAATCAAATATCTTATATATCCAAATAATAGCATGAAACTTGTGCACGTAAAACTTAATGAATCATTTTTGTTAACTACGACGATGATAGAACAATTAACTAATTTATAATTGCTCATGTTTTTGCATAAAAGTATTGAATCATGAAACATATTCATGTGATGGGATATTATATAAAACATATTTATATAATATAACCTATGAAACATATTCATTTACCGACCAAGGGGATCTTTATATCACATAGATATTTATTGAGTTCGAGTAAAACAAATTTATGTCATACGCACTAATTTTATATATGAAACAAATTCATATAACGTCAACCCAATTGATCAATAACAAGTTACTCGGTCAAGAAAATATCAAATTGATGCATATACAAAACAAATTTATATATGACATTAAACATAGTAATGTTTTTATAACGAAATCATGCATTCAGGATTCAAACTAATTCGAAACCTTAATTCAGCGAAGTGAATTAACTGCATGAAACTTTATCAACTTGAATATCAATGTAATTCAATTAAAAGTCATGCTATGACTAATAATTAAACAACAATGGCTGAAAAATAATTCGGCCCAAAACAGTCGAAAATAGCCTGACCCATATCATAGAAAAACGGCAAGAAGCAAATGGCCCAAAAAGAAAAATGGTCCAAAAAGCAAAATTTCGGCCAAAAAAAAGGCCCACTAAACGGGGCCTCCTTTTCCTCTTTTGGGCCGTTCTTATTTCTGGCCTAAAAGAAAACCGGTCCAAAAACCCCAAAAAAGACAACCCAAAAACTTAAAAGGTCGGGGAAGTTTGAGGGCCTTAACTCTCTCTCTCCTCTCAGTCTTTCTCTCCCACTTGAGCTCTTTCTCTCTCTCGATATCCCTCTGTCTGAATTCTCTCTCCACTCTCTTCGACCCCTCTGCCCATCTCTGTCTCTCTGGCTC
>NCQT01086350.1:6324-19433 GCA_002740465.1 Stenocereus thurberi | reverse complement strand
TGTAAAAAAAAAAAAAATTATTCATGCTAACTACTAGACAAATAATATCACTCGATAATTATAATTCATTTTTTTAATTTGTGGCCTAATGCTTGTGGCTTAAGTTGAACAAGAGACTAATTGAACCCCCATTTGAGTTAGTAATTCAATATTTATATCATTGGTGAAATCCAAAGTCCTAGATCTTTCTCATATTTGATCTCTCTCTATTTTTTTGACTCATTTGTGTTATTTTGTTTCTTTAACTCATATTGATACTTGAACTCCTCACTTGAATTATTCTTTATAATTAGAAAAGTTAAAATTTAAATCACTGTTGTTCCTCGTGGGATTGACATGCTATACTCGCTAGTCTACAATTGATCTTGTGCACTTACAAGTAAAAGGGGTTTTAAAACTAAATGTAAAATCAGCATTGAACATCTAGAATGAGAACTATTAGAACAATCCCATGGTTGTAAACTATGAGATATAACTCAGGGGTGAAGAACAATCCAGTGGGTGGTGAAAATCACCATTGGATTACCCATTTTAAAAGCGATCTCTACTAAAATGAAAGTATTAAGGCCATAAATTTTCACTAAGCATGAATTTAGTTTTATTTATTAAGGTCAAATAATCAAACAAAAGTTTTTGTGGCCACTTATAGGGAAGTTAATCCTTAGGCACTCCGATATATGCAACATTAATAATTCAAGTCTTGAGTTTTTGGAGCAATTAGTGCCCCAATTTTTGGGTACCCTCTGTATTTTCTTGACCCCCTAAACTTTTGAAATTTACATTATTCACCTCAATCCTTAAAAACTTACTTTCAAAAATTTTAATTTTGTGTATGTGAAATTTCTCTCATAAGTATTACTCAAGGCCCTCTTCAATTGGTATCAGAGCCACGTAACCAAAAAATAATTAAGATAATTAAGCTAATTAATGATTAATTAAGCTAACTAATTGTGCTTAATGCTTGAAATATCACCTACTTGCCCTACTCCTAATTATTCACATATTGTTCACTTGCTCAAAGGAAATATTTTAGTAGCACCTGAGTTAAACTATCTCGCTGATAAAGTTTTACAATTAATAGTCAAATTAGCCAAAATTGAGACTGAACCTAAGAAAATTAAGAAGTAATTGTCTGTAATCCATCTTTCTTTAGTTAACGAGATTAGACATAGTAGAAAATTTACTTTAAATATTAGTTGTCCATTTCGGCATAAATATCCTTTCCAAAATCCTAAAAATAAAAATCCATTTTCTTTACATGATATAAAAATCCAAAAAAAAAGGAGAAAAATCAACTGAAAAATTATCTAAAAACGCAGAGAAAGAAAATGAGGATGGAGTATAAGTATTATAATCTTGAAGAATTACATAATATGTTTGATATAGAACAAAATTCAGAAGAATGAAACAAAATCATTAGTGCAAAAGTTAATCAACAAGATGTATTATCTAATGATAATAAAGAGACAAATAATGTCCAGTTAGAAGAAGAAATATATCAGCAAATGAACCTAATTAAACTAGAGGACCTTAATATTATACCTTGAGAAGAAATTAGAAGAAAATTTGATAAAAAAATATGGTAAAATGGTGTTTGACCATAAAATCAATGAGATTGGAGAAGAACCTAAGATAGATAAAATCAAGTCCAATCTAGTTGCCAATATTGTTCTTAAAACTGAAGAATTTGATGAAATCCTAGAGGAAATACCCATTTTATAAGGCCTATGAACATTCTAGTAGGATGTATAACTAATTTTTCCTTTGGGTTTATCCCAAGAAAAATCAGGACTTTTGAACAAATTGACCTTACCCTAATTAGGCAAATAGGATACATCTTAAACATCGATGGAGCTCATAATAAAGAAGAAATATTTGAGTATCGGAAAAGAGGAATGAATAGCATCCTATACTACATAGACTACGAGAAATTTTTTAAACTATATTGAACATAGTTTTTCTGCACTGTAGTTGACTGGTATGGCTTATTACATGAGGGAAGTAAAAATGTATTAAGATCTTTTGTGTGGAATTTGAATCCATTTACTCTATATACCGTCCACGTTGACACATACTGATTTGGCTTCGCAGCCAATTGGCTCAAGTAGCCATGTTTGTCAGTCTCGAATAGTTGAATATAATGCACCTAAGGTGACATAACATGTGGTTTTAATTAATACAATGCACCTAATTAACGATTATGTTAGAATTATGAATAAATGAGTTATAATACTTACAGTCTGACTAAACCAATCTGCGAAATGAGTTTCGATGATAGTGTCAACATCTGCGTCGCTGACATTGGGACGTGAAGTTCTAACTTGTTCTATGAAATTTTATCCGATTTTATGAAGCATATTAATATACTTGCATTATGAATGATAAACTCAATTGGAAGTGAAGATACCAATCACCTTATATAAGGTTTAACTTCATCACAATTTAATAGTATGTCAAGATGGGCAGCAACATATTCGGCGTCTGTGAGATACCTTGATCTTTTCCTACCAATAGCAGTTCCTTGCGTTACAAACATGTATAGAGCTAGAAAATAATTAATGTGTTCATCGTCATCCTCATTTCTCCTGCACCTAGTGCGCATGGAGGGCACATTACAGCCGAAGTAATAGGAGGCGAAGAATGTCCTCTCTGCTTCTAGGCATGCTTCTGTGATTGAACCTTCAGGACATACTTGTTGCTTTATCTTTTTCTTCAATCGGCCAAAGAACCTACCAAATTCACAATTGCATTCACTTCTAAGTGATTCCACATATAAGAATTGAGATAAGGTTTCATCGATTATAGTATACTTTACCTCTTAAATGGATACATTCATTGGTATTGTACTCGACCATCTAGTTGAGTCTCTTTTGCCAAATGCACTGGCAGGTGCTCCATTACATTGAAAAAGCCAGGAGTGAAAATGGTCTCCAACTTTCACAAAGTGATGACAATGTTATGATGCAGTTCCTTAAGGATATCCTTCCATAATGTTGTTGAGCATAAGTTCTTGAAGAACTTGCTTATCTTAATAAGAGGTTTCAACACATCATCTGGGAGCGCACCAAATGCAATTGGTAAAAGAGTCTCTATGAACACATAACAATCATGCCTTTTCATGTTGCTGAACTTAGCCTCATTAGGGTACATGATATTCCTCAAATTAGAGCAATATCCATCAGGCATTTGAAGCTCCTTCACCCATTCACACAACTCTCTTTGTTTATCCACAGGAAGTACGAACTTCGCTTTCGGTTTAACCGGCTTACCACTTGGGCCTGAATGTAAATGTAATTCTGGTCTATCATATATTTCTACAACATCCATTCTTGATTTGGCATGGTCTTTTGTTTTCCCATGAACATCCATAACAGTGTTAATAATGTTATCGAAGAAGTTCTTTTCAATGTGCATTACATCCAAATTATGGCGGAGTAGTTGGTGTTGCCAAGAAGGCAACTCCCAGAATATGCTTTTCTTCGTCCAGTTGTGCTCATTTTTCTTAAATCCTGGTATGACAAAGTCACCATTTGTAGTTACCATAGGCTAATCTTCCACCTTAGTATAAAGTTCTTTCCCAAATAGTCAGCGAGGAGGAGCCCTTATAACAGTTCTGCCTTTCTTAAATGTTGTTTTATTTCTTCTGAACGCATGATTTCTTGACAAAAAACACCGATGATAGTCAAACCATGAGCATTTTACCTCCATTTCTCCATCTCAAAGCCTTTTGCTATTTCATACATATAGGACATGCCAATTGGCCATTAGTACTCCACCTAGATAACATTCTATATGTGGGAAAATCATTGATGGTCCATATAAGTGCAGCCTTCATCTGATATGTATGCACTGTAGAAATGTCATAAGTCTCAACTCCAATATCCCACAACTCTTTCAACTCATCAACAAGAGGTTGTAAATATACATCTACCTTGTTATTGGGATTTTTGGGCCTGGGGATTACACAAGTCAAGAACATAAACGATGTGGTCATATACATTTCAGGGGGGAGGTTATAAGGTGTAACGACCACCGACCAAGTGGAGTATGATATTGAAGACAATGTATAAGGATCAAATCCGTCAGCACATAAGCCAAGCCTTACATTCCGAGACTCTACAGCAAATTCACGGTAAATGTTTCCATGCTGCCCCATCTAATGGATGACATAAAAGACCGCCTCACGTCGATGTTCATAATGCCATCTCATGTGCTCTGCACTACTTCTTGATGCGCATAACCTCTGCAATCGAGGTTTTAACAGCAAGTAATGCATCCTCGAGTATGGCAATGGATTCTGATTCCTTTGTTGTGACCTTTGCCTCTTTCATCTTGAATGCCCACAAAACTTGCACGCATCTAGGTTTGCATCCTCCTTATAAAATAGCATGCAACCTTTCCGGCACTAATCAATTTAGACCACATTGTTATCCAGATCTTTAACAACCTTCTTCATTTGCCCATAGTTGTTTGGCATGCGGATGTTAGAGGGGTACATCTCTTTCATTAGTTGAACAATTTCATTGAAACAATTTTGAGGTATATTATAATCAGATTTAATACTCAACAATCTCACCGCCGCAGATAGCTCACTGTGGGTGGAGTAACCATCGTATAAGGGTTATTGAGCAGCTTAAACCATATTATAAAATAGTTCTTAGCAAGTGCTTGACCCCTCTTCCCTTATATTTTGATTTGCTATTATAGCATCATCAACCATGTCCTCCATCCGATCTACGTAGGATTCAGAGTAGGCATTATTAATATGACTTAAACCTCCAACATTGGGAATTTCACTATTTGAATACTCATAATCATATAGCTGATGTTGTATTTCCCCATGACTTATCGAAAACCAATACCCTTGCATAAAACCTTTATAGATAAGGTACATCTTGACCTCATCAGGTGTCAAGTACACCCTATTTCTGCATTTTGCACAAGAACATCTATATTTTCTCCCTTTCAGAAACTCTGTCTGTCTATGTGCAAATTGATCGAATTGGTTTACTCCATCTAGAAATTCTTGTGTATAACTACTACGATCAGGCAGTCATCTATTGTACATCCACCTGTGATGTGGAGGACCATTCATATTATGCTCAAATAACAATAACCACACAAGGTATTTGATAAGAATTAATTTTAATTAAAATTATAATAATTACATAAATTATGCAATTATATATTATATATGTTTACTTTAAAATTTCCACATACACCAAAAAGAAAACTTATAAATTTCGAAAAAATATACTTATATTCTCTCGAATTTCACAAAACTAATAATTCATACATAGTTAACTACTTTATTCTACCAACATATCAAATTCAACTTAAAATTATCAAATCTAAGTGTATATTGCATTAGGCGAAATCTTTAAACAAATATGAGCTACAACTTCATACGAACATCACATTTGAACAAAATTATAAACTAAAGCACCTCAATCCATCGACATATCAACTTTCAAGTTCAGATCACCAAACCTAAACCCTAAATCGCATTGAGCAAAATCTCCAAATTAGATCAATAACCTCATACAAATACCACATTTCAACAACATTATCAATTAAAACATTTCATTCCACCAACATATGAAATTTCAACTTCAAACTACCAAACTTCAACCCTAAATCGCATTTATCAAATTCTTGTAATGAATTAGGGCAATAACCTCACACAAATAGCACATTTCAATAATATTATCAATTAAACCATTTCATTCCACCAACATATCAAACTTTAACTTCAAACTACCAAACCTAAGCCCTAAATTGTATTTACCCCAATCTTGAATCAAGTTAAAGCAATAACCTCACACAAATACCACATTTCAACATAAATATGAACTAACTATGAAATTCTAACAATGTAATACAAAAATTTGTGGAAATTACAAGTAGTTTAGTTAAGAAAAATACCTCAAATTACTCCAAAAACCGGCGGTGAGGGGCGGCATGCAGCGGCCGACGATGGTGGGTGGTTACAGACGGTGGGAGGGATGGCCGGCAGTGGCTAGGCGGTGGCTACACCAAGCGGTGGTCGAACGAGCGGTCGGTTCGCCTCTCTCTCTCTCTTCGAAACTTTCGCAGCAAATGAAACTAGAAAAGGAATTCTGGTTTCATTTAAGTGGGCTGGCGACGGACAGGCGAAGAAAATTCCGTCGCCAGCCTCCTTTTTAAAAAAATTTCAAATTTTTTTTGGGCGATGGAAATTCCGTTGCCCATTTTTTCAAAAAAAATTTTTTAATTACGGCAACGGAATGATCGTCGACTGATGTCAATTATGGTGACGGATTGAGTTTTCCGTCGCCCCATCTGTTGCATAATCTGATTTTTTTTGTAATACTGTTTTCCATCGCCAAATCTGTCGTTAATTTTTTCTGTCGCTGAATTCCATCGTTAATTTGAACTGTTTTAGTTGTGAGAATGATGCAAACACCAACTGCTATGTTCAAAAAATTATGTAAGGAAATCGAAACTAAATTTGTCGGAGCTAAACTTGGTTTTGAAGAAAAGCTAGAGAATGGAAAAGAAATATTAATAACATAGAATTATCGGATATGAGATACTGGAGAATTATATTGCTGAATTTAGCCTATATTATTACACAATTAGACATAATGAAATCAATCTTAGTATGTTTTGTGACAAATGTCTATATCCTATTCATTCTATAATGAACGAAATATACATTGGGTGGCTTGAGAAAGCATATGTCATTGATACCCTTAATTCAAGAATCTCCTATCTAAGAAAATGGGTCAATGATCAATACCTCAATCATTAAAAACAAAAGAAAATGAAAAAATAATTTCAAGCTTGTTAGGATAATCTCACCAATGGGGAAAGGACCCGAGAGGAGAAGAAAAAAGAAACTTTATAAGACAAATAACTTTAACAAGCAAAGAGGAGAGAACTATAAAAGAAAATATTATAACAATCCAAGCCTTGAAAAACAAAGATTTTTTAGAAGAGCCACTTACTGTCCTATTGGGAAAAACAAACTGTAAGTGTTAGGCATATGGAGAAGTAGGTCATTGTGCAAGCAAATGCAAAAAATAGGAATAATAACAAGCTTATTGAAACTTTGGGTATTCTAGATTATTTTCAGCTTAGTAAGGAAAAAGCACTTGATCTAGCCCTGAAAAACAGTAAGTGAATTGTTGAGATTGTACTACAAGATAAGTATGCAAAAACTAGTCATATGATCGAAAGTAGCTCAATTAGTCTTGGTGATCTTCAAGGACAAGAATTTATTAAAGAGAGTGAGAAGAAAGATGTCAGAGGAGATTGAGTCCTTCCTATAATTTAGAAAGACATGATCTAAAAAAATTCATCTTTCAATTAAAAAATAAGTATGTATACGAAATAATGGAGGGAGATTTAGAGATAAAAGACTATGAGTATGATCTCGGAGAAGTTAATCTCATTAATTGGGAAAATATCGTTAAGCATAAAAAGGATCGAAAGTATAGGTATATCCATGCTGGAAGTGTCTTAGTATGAATTAGTCCTTTACTGTATTATACCACAAATATTGATCTTTATGATTTGCTCTCTGATATCAGGTATATCAAATTTAATAATCAAATTATCATAGGGATTAAATAGATCCGTAGAATTCAATTGCCAATCTGGATATTACGTGAACCTAAAAGCTGAATTTGCCCAAAACTACCTATCCCTTAAGATAAAAACAGTTACAATGGATATGAAAAGAGGAGATAAAAATCGATTGGTCTTGGATATCTAACATTGCCGATCTTGCAAAAATCAATAATAAAAATATAATAAAAATTTGTGAAAACGGTAAAATTAACATTAAACCCTAATTATTAAGAAGCATCAGTGCAAGATCAGAATAGGGATAAGGGTCTTCATTAGCTAAAGAAGAGCTTAAAGAAGATGACATAATTANNATGACTAGTGAAATGAACAGAATGAGTTTTGAATCTGCAATACACAGCGTAGACCGAAGTATGATTGTAGATAGAAAAGTCATTGAGTACAAAATAAAAACTGTTAGTGAGTCAATCTATAAGGATGAATTAGCCAAAAATATGACCATCAAGATATGATATAAGTCACCAACATAAATCCTAATAGTATCTATATCCCAATAAATATATGTTTAGAAGGATACAATAGATATGAATTGTGTGCCTACATAGATAGTGGTTGTTCTGTCTATTTTGAAAAAATATCTTTATTTCCAGAATCTATGTGTAAAAGGTTAAGAATCCATTACGAGTAAGGATAACTAAAAATAGCATAATAACCCTTAACAAAGCTAAAGAAGGGTTATCCATAGAGATAGGAGGAGTCCAATACATTATACCTGTTTCATAGGCTGCTAATCAACGATCTCTTGATATGATTATTGCAAATAGTTGTTAGAAGCTATATTCTCCATGCACACAGACCACAAACCAAATAATATTTACAACTAATGGCCACTCAGTTCCTATTGAAAAATTAAGGCTTACACTCATTAGAAGGTTGAGTTTATATGCAGCCAGCATGGTGAGAAGGTAATACCAGCATAACAAGAGATAGCACTAACGATCTCACTACTTCAGTTATCTACTAAAGAGTAGATTGCTTAACAAGAACAACAATTATGCAAAGAACTATACTTTCATAATACTCTAAAATTTTGGAATAAAAATAAGACATTCGTAAAGATTACTTTGTTAAATACCAACACTATTATTCAAGTCAAACAAGTGGTATATAAACACCAAGATATCTAAGAATTTGATATAAGTCACAGAAATTTTAGATAAAGGGTTCATCATGAATAGTAAGAGTCCTCACACTAGTCCCGCTCTTATGGTAAGAAATCATGCTCAAGAAAAATGAGAAAAAGCTAGGATGGTAATTAATTACAAAAAGCTTAATGATAATACTATCTTTGATGGTTATTATATTCGTAACAATAGGATCCTTTTCAATAGAATTCAAGGAGCCTCTTGGTTCTCGAAAATATATTGCAAAAGTAGATATTGGAATGCCAAAAACAGTTGAAGAAAGTATTTCTTTAACTGCTTTTACTGCACCTCAAGGACATTATAAGTGGATAGTAATATCATTTGGTCTTAAAAATATACCTCAAATATTTCAAAAAAGAATGGATAACATTTTCCAATATCTTAATCATAGTTTTTTAGTTTACATCGATGATATCTTTGTCTTTTCCAAGACCATAGAACAGTACAAAGATGATGTCTTAGTTGTCACCCAAACATGCATTGATCATGGTATTATTCTTGGTAAGAACAAGAGTATTTTTGCTGAATAAGAAATTGAGTTTTTTGGTCTAGAAATAAAACCTGAACAAATCATCCTACAAAAGCATATTCTAGAAGAATGGAAAATTTACCTGTGAAGATTGAAGATAGGAAGCAATTAGAAAGGTTTCTTGAATGTCTTAGCTATACTTCAGATTTCATTAAAGAGCTAGCTAAATTGAGAAACGCGTTACAGCAAAAGCTCAAGAAAGAATTAGGTTGGACATGGACCCCTACCAATTTAAAGATTGTTCAAAACCTCAAAAAGACGTGTAAAAATCTTCATTATTCTTAATTTGTTTGATGAAGCAGATAATTCATTTCTTAAGACAGATGCCACAATGAGCACTAAAATGCAGTACTCAAAATCAAAGAAGGTGAAAACTTCTCTAAATATTACAGTGGAAGTTTTAATAAAGCATACTGCAACTATCCAACGGTAGAAAAAGAAATCCTTGCAGCTATAAGGGGAATTTAAAAGTTCTTAATCTTTCAGCCCCAAAACCTTTTCTAATTGAACTAATTGCAAAGGCATACTTAGTTTTGTGAAAACAAATTTACCAAACATGCAAGCTCATGGGAGACTTCCGCATTAGCAATTATGTCTTAACCAGTTTTCTTTCTCTATTAAGTATATACAGGGATCGAAGAATTTTCTAGCAGATAGTTTAACTTGTGAACTTGCCAATGGTGATCATCATAGCACAACTCTTGCCCAAAAAGGAGGATATCTAAAATGAAATGTCATTATTACTAGAACGGGTTTCTCCTTCTAGTGAAATCCTCATGGATATTTTAGAATTCCACACAAAAAGTTGATCATGCTTTAGTCTGTTGTCTTCTCTCCTTCTAGTAGAATCCCTATGGATATTTTGGAATTCCATATAAAAAAATTGATTATGCTTTGGCCTATTGTCACTTGCTGATCTAATAGCACAAAGATTCAGCCTTTTAGAATTATAAATGAATTACCTAATGTCTCCTTATAATATTCAAGAAAAAATAAGTTCTCATGTTCAAGAAAAATGGTTCAACGACTGGTATATAGCCTGCATCGACTAATATCATAATTATTCTTGTGATATTTAGAAGTCATGGAGTATTATAATCTTCTTTCCTGAAATATCTAGAGTTGGTGGTGTTGGATTCCTAGGTAATTCAATCTCTCAAAATGATCCCATCATAAAAGTCTGGGAATATAGAATGGTACCACATCTCATGGAAATCCTAGGTCCAATGTAACCATTCTTCTCAAGAGTAAATAAGTTTTAACAGTGTATGTTTAAGAGGATCCATTAGACTCTCACATTTCCTTATGGTCCAACAAACATTTTATACATTAGAAGTTTGTATATGGATGTACGTCGTGCCATTGAGCATGACAATGAAAAAGCCCAACCGGCCTATTGTCTTGTTAATTATTTGATTTAGACGATCCCAATGATCAATTACCAGAATGTTTTCCAGAATGACAAGAAGTACTTGGTGATCCTAATTTAGCAAGAGTCAGCGGTTTTTACAATATTTATCATCAAATGTGGGCATTAAGTAAACAAGAAAACACACTAATACATTGCAAAAACACTTCTTTCATCTATCATAATGGTCTCAGCAAATACATGAAGGTAGAAGGAGTTACTTTAGAAAATGCCTTTGATTATCTTTTTGATGTTGGGACTGAAAAATTCTTATCGAAAAAAGAAAATAAATATCTTCACAAATTATTTGAAAGATGGGATCCAAAGCATCACCAACTTGATAAAGATTTTGATGATTATCTGAATAATGATGGTTGGAAAACATTATTGGAGACGAAGGCATGCAGAATCTCAATATGGATGACTACTCTTGTCAGCATTAAGTGCTAAGAAAAGACACAATCATTTGAGCATACTTGAGCAAATAAAAAGTCGAGAATCTCCATTTCCCTATGAGCAAGCATCTCTGATGATCTTAGTTGTTTAAGTCCCTTTTCAAACTTTCCATTGTAATATTTCCCCCTTTCAGCTTTCCATAAAATAAGTTTCCTAGTAGGGAATGTTATTCAATCGAACCTTATGCCTTAAATATTATAATTTCTTGATTAAAGTTCCATGGTAATTAAAAATATAAAAAACTTGGGTAGTGACTACAGTCGAAGATAAGAAAAGAAACAGATATGTGATGTATCTAATGTAAGGAATACATGATTGGGATTAACAATATCTATAAACTGAAAGCTAGAGAAACATTGCTGACTAAGTTTAGGTAACGGTCAAAACTCCCTTATTAAGCTTTATAATGCTGCTAAGCATGGCGGGCCTATATCCACAGAAAATATAACATTTATGATATAAGTAGTAGATTGTGATAACTAGTACCAATAAAGTCATTATAAGAAGATTAATCACTTAAAACAAGCATATCTCGTAAAAAAAAAAAAACTATCAAATACTTGTTTGCATATTTTACCCAAATTTGGGGTCTTTTCATAATTTCAAAAAGTTTTGGGGCCAAAAGTGGGAAAAGAAATAGTGCGGGAGGTATTAAAAAAGTGAAACAGTCATTTGGAAGGTAGTAAAAGATTAAAACACCATACCTTAGGGTACTAAAAAATTAAGTAATGGCCCGAAAAATCAATGATACATACATCAAGATACTAAAAAGTCAACTAACCCCACTAATACCAAATCTTTTTAATAATGACACTAAAAAGACTATAAAGTAACGAATTTATTAACTTGTTTGTTAATGAACATATTTTTTGGTTAGATTGCAAAATTCAACATGGAAGTAATCATGGAGGGCCAAAAGAAAGCATGATTATGATCAACAATAATGATAACAAGGTGACAAGCAAATTGTTTNNNNTGATTAATGGCCTTCAAGACCAACCCTAATTAGAGAGATTGGAAAACTAATGATGCTGTTGATTCTTTTCTATCAATTTTGTCAGAGTAGGATGAAGTCTAGTCTAATTAAAAAAGAGTATGATTGAGGATTTGGATAGAGCTTTTCTACTTAAAAATGTTTTTGTGAAGAGGAAAAGAAAGATAGTGCCCAGAGAGAAAGAGAAAGAGTTTCTCTTGAGCAATGAATGTAGTTAAGAGAAAAGTGCAGAGTATCCCTTAGGTCGAAGTTGTTTTCAAAATGAGGAGGGGAGGATCTCTTTTAATAGTGGAAGAATTTGAATTGGCAAAGAAAAGCAACGCAACATTTTTATAAGTAAAAATCACTAAAGGATTAAAAAATTCAAAAACTAAAATCAAAATGATTCAAAAAAAAAAAAGAATTGCAATCAATCTTACGGATGCTAATCCCATATGTTTGGTCACATAGTATTGTGTATAGATCCTGGTATGTTAGGATCCTAGACCATGTATGTTGGATTAAGTATGTAAATACTGATATATAGGGATATAGAATGCTTTATTTTAGGTTACGTATTAAAACTTTAGTATGTCAGGATATAAGACCCTTTATGTTGAATTACTTTTCCATCCCAGTCTGTAGGTACATATGACCCTTTACAGGGGATTACATTTGCAAATCCTGATATGTTGGCATAGAGGACCTTTTTTGTCGGGCTACATTTGTAACTCTTGGTGTGCGGGGATATATGATGCTTTTTATTGGGTTGCATTTGGGAATCCCAATATGCATGGATATAGGACCCCTTATATTAGGTTACATTTGCAAATCTCGGTATGTAGCGATACAAATTCCTTTATGTTGCATTATATTTATAGATCCTAACATGTAGGGATATGCGGCCCTTCATGTTGGTTTACATTTGTGAATTCTGATATGTAGGCATATAGGATCCGTCATGTT
>NCQT01086328.1:24170-34923 GCA_002740465.1 Stenocereus thurberi | reverse complement strand
ACCCGTTTCTCACCTGGGTATCCATCCTACAAATGCCCATCCTATGACTACTCGGCCCAAGAGTGGCATCCGAAAACCCAAGCAGTTTTTGTCTTTTGACACATCTATTATGGGTCTTGAACCCACGTCTTTTAAACAGGCTTCTACTGATACAAACTGGCAAAAGGCTATGACTGAGGAATATACTACGCTACTTGCTAATGACACTTGGGAGTTGGTTCCACCTCAATTTGGGCAAAATCTTGTGGGTTGTAAATGGGGTTACAGAGTTAAATTTCATTATGATAGTTCTGTTGAAAGGTACAAGGCACGGTTGGTTGCTTTTGGTAACCACCAACAGGCTGGCATTGATTATCATGAGACCTTTAGTCCTGTTGTCAAGCCCCCTACTATTCGCTTGGTTCTATCCCTTGCTCTCACTTTTGGTTAGCCCATACGACAACTTGATGTTAAGAATGCGTTCCTTCATGGTATTCTTACTGAAGAAGTCTACATGCACCAGCTACTTCGGTTTGTTGATCCTTGCTTTCCCCATCATGTCTGTAAGCTTAAGAAAGCTATTTATGGGCTCAAACAAGCACCTTGTGCATGGTTCCATAAGTTTAGCAGTTTTCTTCTATCTCATGGTTTTGTTTGTTCCTCCTCAGACACCTTCATGTTTGTCTATCACCATAGTTCTACCACTATGATCCTCCTTCTTTATGTCGATGACATTATTCTCACTAGTAGTTCCTCTTCTGTCCTTCATAACTTCATCTTTGTTCTTTCCCATCAGTTTTCTATGAAGGACTTGGGTGACCTACGCTATTTTTTGGGTGTTCAGGTGGCACGAAACTCTCAAGGTATATTTTTATCCCAGCAAAAATATATCCATGATCTCATTCGCAAATTTCATATGCATACTGCCAAACCTGGTTGTACCCCATCCCTTTCTAGAACGTCATTCACCCTTACAGATGGAGAGTTACTTACTGATCCCACTGAGTACAAAAGTATGGTTGGTGCATCGTAATACTTGACTATGACTAGACCTGATATTGCCTACGCAGTTCATGTAGTTCCCCAGTACATGCATGCTCCCTGTACTACTCATTTACATGCTATCAAGCATATTTCTAGGTATTTGCAGGGTACCCTGAGTTTTGGCTTGCAGTTACGTTCAGCTTCCACTCCTTCGGTCATTGTTGCCTATTTGGATACTAATTAGGCAGGTTGCAAAGATTCTTGTCGATCTACCACCGGCTATGCAGTGTTTTTTGTCCCAAATTTCATCTCCTGGCACTCCAAGAAACAACCCACTGTTTCTAAATCTTCTACTGAAGCTGAGTATCGAGTTGTGGCTTATACAGTCGCTGAAACCATTTGGATTCGCAAGCTCTTTGCTGATCTTGTCCTTCATTTATCATCCCCTACCAAGGTCTATTGTGATAATGTTGGTGCCTCTTACATGACTATTAATCCAGTTAAGCATGATCGTAGCAAACATATCGCAGTTGACTACCATTTCGTACGTGAGCATGTTGCTTATGGGGATCTCGTTGTTCGATATATTACTACTAAGCTTCAGTTAGCTGATATTTTTACCCAAGGGCTGTCTTCTAAATTGTTCGGTTTTTTTAGGGACAATCTGTTAGTACGTCCCTCCCCAACAGATTGAGGGGGTGTAATAGTATACAGAGGCTAATAATGTAATTTTGTATTCCCTGAACTGTTATATATACACCGCCAGGCTCCCTAATTGAGTCAGAGCCTTAACTTACATTCACACTTTGGTTCTGATTATATGATTTCATTATAACTTTTTTTCATTAAACCTTCGCAAACCGCATAAGAAGGTTTAAAAATTCCTCCACTTTTTTTATTATTATATCACTAATTTTACATAATAGGATTTGCATATTCTTTCAAGTTCTTTCTTTCCATGACAACTTGCCTAGCTGCTATCATAAAATAGGAAAGGTTTTTGCAAACTTCATGAAACACTAAAAGGTTTAAGAACAAAATTAAATAAATTAACTTAATAACTCAAGCTAAATGAAGATGTTTAAAATAATGGTTGTACATATGAAATTGAAGGAGTCTTTTTTTCTTTGTTATTTTGATTTTAAGAAAACCAAAACAAAGAAAAGAAGTAAAACTATGAAAGAACTTAAATGAACACATCCAAACCAACCTAAACAACTAATGAGCTTCTATAGAAGTAAATCCTTCAAGTCTTAGATCAATCAATTATTATATTGATATAAGCACATTAAGAATAACTATCGATTAAAATACCTCCCAATATGGCTCACTTAAGTTAAGTTTCTTAGGACTATATGAACCCTAGGAAGTTAGCAGAAAGGATTAATGAAGAAGGAGCGTGGAGGCGGGCAGAGGATGCAGACACAATATGGGAGGCAATGGCAATATGTATTCATAGGTCAGCTAAGAAAATCCTAGGTACATCTAAGAGAGGTGGCAGCAGAATGAAGGGAGCCTGGTGGTGGAACGAGGAGGTAAAGGAGAAAATCAAGGAGAAGAAAGAGGCATACGCAGCTTTTGTGAATAGTGGAATGGATGAAGAAAAGGAGATTAGCAGAGTTAGTTATAAGGCAGCAAATAAGGTAGCTAAGAAAGCTGTTGCCATAGCTAAGAGCATGGCCTATGATAGGTTATATCAAAAACTAGATACCAAGGAATGAGAGAAGGAAGTCTTTAAATTTGTGAGAGCTAGAGAAAGAAAAACAAGGGATTTGAGCATCGTGAGGTGCATCAAAGATGTAAGTGGTAAGGTGCTATCTGAGGATACAGTAATCAAGGAGAGATGACAAAGACACCTTTTTGAACTCCTTAATGATGAAGTAATATAAGATTTTCAAAGTACAGAAAGAGAAAGTAGTGAGAGTCATATTGAATCAGTTGTGTGTACCCATTAGTAAGGACGAGATTAAAGAGGCCCTAACGAAGATGGCCAATGGGAAGGTAGAGGGCCCAGATCAGATACCGGTGGAAGTGTGGAAGTGTTTGGATGAAGAGGGATCAAAGTAGCTAGTAGAGCTTTTCAATGTTATTTTTAGGTCTGCTAAGATGCCTAGAGAATGGAGGTTTAATACAGTCATCCCATTGTTTAAGAATATAGGGGATATTTAGGATTATAATAATTATAGAGGTATAAAGCTACTCAGTCACACTATGAAGTTATGGGAGAGGGTCATTAAGAGAAGGTTACAGAATGATGTTTCGATATCAGAGAACCAATTTGGTTTTATGCCTGGCATGTCGACCACAGAGGCAATCTACCTCCTTAGAAGGCTCATGGGATCGCACAGAGATAGAAAGGTAGATCTTCATATGGTGTTCATTGACCTGGAAAAAGCATATGACAAAGTTCCGCATGAAGTGTTATGAAGATGCTTGGAAAAGAAAAGGGTGTCACCTGAGTATATTCAAGTTACTAAAGATATGTACGAGGGAGGTAGGATGAGTGTCATGATGCCAGGAGGTGTTACCAATGACTTTGTCGTTGGTATGGGCCTGTATTAGGGTTTCGCTTTAAGCCATTTTCTTTTCACTCTAGTTGTAGATGAGCTTATAAATGGGATTCGAGATGAATTACCACGGTGTATGCTATTCGTAGATGACATTGTTCTTATTGATGACGCCAGAGAGGGAGTTAATGACAAGTTGGAGCATTGCAGACACTCTCCGGAATTGAGTGGCTTTAGAATACGTAGATCAAAAACTAAATATCTGCATTGTTGCTTCAGTGGGAGGGAAGATGCAAGGGGAGAAGTCACCATTAATGGGATGGCGATACCAAAGGTCGAGAACTTTAAGTATCTAGGCTCGATCATCCATCAGAAAGGAGATACTAAGGAAGATATTACCTAGCGTATAAAAGTGGGTTGGTAAAAATAGAAGTATGCTTCAGGTTTGCTGTGCGATAAGAGGATACCTGTAGGTTTAAAAGATAAAGTGTATCGTACGGTAGTTAGACCTGCTATGTTATATAGATAGGAGTGCTGGCCTATAAAAAAGACACAAGTTCAAAGGTTGATAGTAGCAGAGATAAGGATGATTATATGGATGTGTGGTTATACAAAAGTATCAAATCAGTAATGGAGTAATTGGAGACTTAGTTAAAGTGGCTCCCATTGAAGATAAGATGAGAGAAACAAGGCTTAGATGGCTTGGCCATGTAAAAAAAAGGAGTGTGGATGCTCCAGTGAGGAGATGTGAGAGGATTAGCATCCCCGAAGGAAAACTAGGGAGGGGTCGACCTAAGAAGAGTTTGGACGGGGTGATTAGAGAGGACTTGAAAGCTGTAGGGTTGGCAGCGGACTTGCCTCAAGAGAGGAGACTATGGCGGGATAGGATTAGGATCTTAGATCTCAAAGAGTTAGCCTCATAGTTGTCTCCTGGTTACAGTAGGATAGTTTTGGTCGTATATCATGTTTGTATACAGGTAGTACAGATATCTGCAAAGAGACATTATTCGCATACTTCTATTTATCGAGGTATAGTATCTTCCCCTGCTATGATGTACTTATACTTACATAGTTACTGCTACCTAATTTATTAGTACTTCATATTTTATTCTTTACTGCTTATCCTTAGTTTCTCTCCATAAGATGTTTTTACAAAATCTTACTTTATGGCTCTTTCAGAATCAGGCTCTCTACGGGTAGGGATGTCGGTAGAGGTAAGATTGCTTACATCTGGATCTCCCCAAACGCTGTGAAAGTAGGACCCACACTGGGGGGTGGTGGTGGTGGTGTTGTATATGAACCCTCCTATATTTGAAATATCAGTACAAAAGAATTAATCTTCTTCAATAAATGTAATAATTCTTTTCTTTTTTTTTTTTTGCAGAAGAAAGGAAGAATTCATTAAATTATTTGTCGTATAACATCTTCGACACATATTCTATAATGCAAATTAAATTTTCATCTCTAAATAAAAGCTCAACATCAATGATACTAACTCCAAGCATATTAATCGCTTAGCTTCACATGATTAGTGTTTTTATACAGTTTGGATAAGAGATCCATATATTTGCCAAAATTTCCTGATAGAGGTTGAGTTGCTAATCTATTATAGTATTCTTGATCAAGTTCTTCTCGGAACATAGAAGACTATAATTGAAAGGTCAAAATCCATTGGATGCTCATTAAAAATGCACAAGTAATCTATCCCTTCCGAGCATACAAAAATACAAAGAGACTACATACATTATATTAACTCTTATAGTTGGACAAGGACATAAAACTTTTCAGTGAAAGACATTGATTAATCCCTCAATTGTAGATGCAATGACTTAAAGAAACCAATACTAAATGAAGGTCCCAAAAGCCAAGGTTATGTTACCCAAGCGGGGTGAATAAGGATATTATAAAAATTCAAAACTTAAAGAAACTTCACAACACTTTGAATCTGCCATGTTAAAGTCACAACAAACAACTTTGATAGTTAGTCTCAACATTAAGACTTTGAACAAAAATAAAGTTCAAAAATAAAGAAGAGACAAAGCACACAATATGTTTATGATGTTCATCCTTCCAAACAGCTGCTGGTCACCACCTAAAGCTTTTCTTCCTTAGTATTTAAACACCTCCACTTGTTGTTCACTTAAGAAATCGCAATGTTGAATCCTTGACTCTATAATGGCTCCTTTGAGTGCCTCCAAGGCTAGCCACTCGATCTAAAGACTCTATCTTAGATCTACTATTCAACTAGGTTGCTTAAGTTGAGTTATCTACAAAGTATTATTTCACTCAATACTTAGCTACCCAAGTAAGTTCCCCAACTTACTTGTTACAAGTTCCCCTTTTAAAGATTTAATCATCACAAATAGTATAATTAAGAGTATTGCAAGATTACAACTTCACTGTGATTATCTCAATATGCTCTAGTGTTCTATCTTACTTCTTGGTCCCCTTTATATAGGCTTGTAACCTTCATATGACCATTGGGTGAGAACTTCGTTACAATCTTGGCAAGTCTCCCAATGACAAGAGCTAGTGTTGTCATGATTTCAATGTCACTAGCTCTCAGTTTATAATTTTTCCATACTTAGCTACTACATGTGGTAATAATGTGACCATTATGGGATCTGATTTAAACTAAATTTTCCCCAATCGGAATGAGCAAATGCCATAAATAAATAGGGGACAATTAATAGCGAGGCTTAATTAAATAAATAAACGTGATTTAGGATTGGGCTATTACAACGTTCCTTCCCTTAAAGAATTTTATCCTCAAAACTTTTGAAATTTATCAAAACATGCAAGATTGCCTCAAATAGATGTCGTACTTGGCTTTCATTTCTTCCTCAGTTTCCCAAGCAGCTTCTAAGGAGGTATGATTTGTCTAATGTACGTGAACTAAAGGTATCTATTTGTCATATAGCTGCTTAATCTTGCAAACTAGTATCTGGACTAGGTGCTCTTCATATATTAGATCCACAGTGACTTCAATGAGCTTGATTGCAACAGCATGATCAGGATCTGGAATGTACTTCCTGAGTCATGAGATATGAAACACGTCATGCACATGTTCGAGTTCTACAAGCAAATCCAGTCGATAAGCTGTGAGATTCAATCTTTTAATAACTTCATATGGTCTAATATATCTTAGGCTTTATTTGCCTCGCACTCTAAACCTCCTTATACCCTAAGTTGGCAAAACTTTTAGAAAAATCTTATCACCTATCTGAAACTCCAGAGGCCTCCTTCTTTTGTCAACATTGCTTTTCTGTCGACTTTGGGCAACCTATATATTCTCCCGAATTTTCCTTATTATTTCAGTAAATTCTTGGATCAGTTCTGAGCCTAAGGTCAATGCCTCATCTAAGTCTCTCCAGCACAAAGGGATTCTACATTTTCTTCCTTATAGAGCCTCAAATGAGGTCATTTTAATGGTGGACTGTTAACTATTATTGTAAGAAAATTCTACCAATGGCAAGTCATCTTCCTATTTCCCTCGGAACTCCAATACACAAGCTCCCTTCTAGAATCTGATTTGCTCTTTTAGTTTGCCCATCTATCTCAGGATGATAAGAGCTACTAAAATTTAATTTGATTCCAAAGGCTTTTTGAAGCTCTTGCCAAAAACGGACTTGAAATCTCTTATCTTTGTCTGACACTGTATGTTGGAATTCCATGCAATTGAACCATCTCCTTAACATATAGCTAGGCCAGTTTTTTTAACTCCCTAAGTATCCCAAATTAGCACAAAATGGATGAGTCAATCAACTCTAACCCAGATTGCATTCTTCTTTGAAGAAGAAAGAGGTAGTGTCATGATGAAATCCCTTGAGATTGAGTCCCACTTCCAAGTGGGAATTTCTAAAGGTCTTCATTTGCCCATGGGATGTTGATGCTCAACTTTAACCTTTTGGCAAATCAGACACTAGTCTACATACTTTGTGATTTCTTTCTTCATATTTTTCCACCAAAAGTATTGCCTTATGCCTTTATACATCTTGGTGCCTCCTGGATGCACCGAGTATCGAGTGTTGTGAGTCTCCTCTAAGATCTACTTCCTTAACTCCATATTTTTGGGTACACAGACGTGATTTTAAAATTACAAGGTCCCATCTTCATGTATAAGAAATCCAGGCGACTTATGTCTCTTAAGATTTTGCTTTATCCTTTTGGATTTTAGGACCATTTTCCTGGTTCACTCGAGTTTCCTCCACTATGGAGTGTTGTAAAGTAAGTGCTGATAATTGAACACTTGCTTGTTCCCATGCAGCACTTCCTCAAGCTCTCTTAAGACGTTTAATTGAAGAGTCACTACAATGTTCAAGCTATGTTGTGTGTCCCTACATAGGGCATCTGTCACAATATTTACCTTTCCTGGGTAATATTGGATCTGCATATCATAATCTTTAAAGCAATCCTAGCCAACACCTTTGTCTCAAATTTAGCCCCTTTTGAGTGAACATATACTTCAAGCTTTTATGGTTAGTATAGATCTTGTAGGGTAATCCATGTAAGTAGTCTCTTCAAATTTTCAGAGCAAAGACCACAGCTGCTAATTCTAGGTCATGGGTAGTGTAATTTCTCTTATAAGGCTTAAGCTATTGAGAGACATAAGCTACCACTTTATCTTCTTGTATCAGAACATAACCCAACCCATTCTTTGATTCATCACGATAGATAGTGTAGTCCTTACCCTCTACTGGTAGTGTTAGGATTAGGATAGTAGTTAATTGCTACCTTAATTCTTGAAATGCCCTTTTACACTTGTCCATCCACTCAAACTTAATAGCTTTCTTCAACAAATGGGCCAGGGGAGATGCTATCTTTGAAAAATCCTTCATAAACCTTTGATAATAGCCAGTTAAGCCCAAGAAGCTCCTAATCTCAGTAAGATTAGCGGGTCTTGGCCACTTTGTAATTGCTTTCACCTTTTGGAGGTCAATCTTAATCCTCTCCTTTGAAACTACATGCTGCAAAAAGATCACTTCTTCTGACCAGAGCTCACACTTCTTTAATTTGTCATATAATTGGTGTTCCTTCAAGGTCTACAACACTGCCCTGAAATAAGCACTGTGTTCATGTCTATTCTTGGAGTTGATCAAGATGTCATTTACAAACACGGCCAAAAATTGTCTAAATATGGTCTGAAAGCTTTATTCATAAGATCCATAAAGGTTACCAGAGCGTTGGCCAAGCCAAAGGGCATTACCATGAATTTATAGTGACCATACTTGGTCCTAAACGCGGTTTTGGAGATGTCTTCATGTTTAATCATAAGCTGATAGTATCTCGACCTCAAATGAATTTTGGAAAAGACTCTAGCTCCTTTCAGTTGATCAAATAAATTATATATTTAGGGCAAAGGATATTTGCTTTTTATGGTGATCTTGTTCAGCTCCCTATAGTCAATATACAACCTTAAGGTTTCATCGCTCTTTTTTACAAATAAAAATGGGGCACACCATGGTGACACACTTAGTCTGATATATTCCTTTTGTAATAGCTCATCTAACTGAATCTTCAGTTCTGTAAGCTCTGTTGGAGCCATACGATATGGGGCTTTAGAGATGGGTTGGGCACTAAGGATTAATTCAATCTCAAAATCAATTTCTCTTTGAGGGGGCAATCCTAGTAACTCTTTAGAAAAAACATCTCTAAATTCACAAACTGCTGAAATATCTTCTACTTTTTCGTCCTTTTCTTGAATGTCAATGGCATAACACCAATACCCAATACATCCTTGAAACAACAGCCTACTTGCTTTCATAGCCAAAAGTAAGGGACATGGTTTTTCCTTTCGTTGCCCACAAAAACATATTTCTGTCTTTCTTTCATCCCTCAAAATAACCTTAAGGCCTTCACAATCAATCTTGGCCCCATAAGTACGTAACTAACTCATTCTCATAATGATATCAAAGTCCAACAAATCGAATTGAATCAAGTCTCTAGGAAATATGATTCCATCAATAGTAATAGGGACAAGTTTATAGTAAATAGCGCACTCAATTATGGAGTCATTGGGTAACCTGATTCTATAATTAGTTTTTGCCTTCATATTCTCAAGGTTCAATTATATGGAAGCTCGTGTAGATATAAATGAATGAGTGGCACCAGAATCAAATGACACACAAAATGGATTTGAATTTAAAAAGAAAGTTTCAATAACGACCATACCAGAGGTAGCAGCTTTGTTCTCGCTTATCACATACGTCCTTTCTACCATTGTAGGCCTTGGAGGTGGGTGCCCTTGGGGAGGTGGAGCTAAGGGTTTTGCTATGCCCTTATGTATAGCCTTCAGTCTTCAAGGACAGGTAACAATAAGATGCTTTGAGCTACTACACTAAATGCATTTATTAGTTCTCACTCGATATTCAGGAGCGATGTGGTTGGTTCTTCCACATTTCCCACATGGCTCCACTAGACCTGCAGGACGACTCTTGGGAGGATCAGGAGTAGGCTTCTTCTGGTTTATAGTCTCGCTTAGAGCTCTCCGCTTGGTCCACTTCCTCTTCTTATTGATCAAGTTTAAGACCCTCAACTCAGTCTTCACTTGTTCCACCTTAGCTACTCATTCATATAACTCTTAGTAGGTATGGATTGGTTGACAAACTAATTGATTACAAATATAGAAAGCTAAACCCTCTTCAAATCTCCTTATCTTCGGTCTTTCAAATGATACAAACTCAGGGACAAATCTGGATAGTTCCGTAAACTTACTAGCACATTGCATTACTGTCATACTACCACTTATCCTCAATTCTATAAATTACTATTCCTTCTACTATTGAACCATAACTGAGTAAAATTTAGTTCTCAGTTCTTCTAGGAATTTATTCCAAGTGAATTCAGGCCCTAACAGCCTATCCTTCACAGTGTTCCACCAAATGTCTGCTTCTCTAGTTAGGTAAAGCTTGTCAATGTTTACCTTTTTCTCATCTAGAACCTCTATTACCATGAAAATTTTCTCCATCCCTCTAATCCATTCCTCTAGCTTCATTGGTTCATACTTTCCATCATAGACTTTAGAGTTGTATCGCGCTACCCTCTCTGCTAGTTTATCATTTTTAGGAGGGCTTTCAGAAGGTAGTGGGGGAATTTGTTTCATCAATTCAGGGATCAAGGTCTATCAGTAGTTGGGGTTCCCCATGTAACTAGCCAACTCAGGGGGGATCGAGGGCATTCAACTAGGGTTTGATGGCACATTACACAAAGTTTAGCCCCCTGACCCTTGACCATGACCCGAATTATCTCCTATGTAGATCTTCCTATTGTTTTGCACAGATTCA